>JAULKM010168699.1:0-15853 GCA_032355605.1 Rubia tinctorum | reverse complement strand
AAAAATTTGATATTTAGAAAATATATGTTAAGATGAATTCAACAATATATCACATGATATATTTATTATATGTATATAAATTTATATTATGGTCAAAATTTGACAAATTTAACTTTGAAAAAATAAATATGTCATTACTAGTGAGACGAATGGAGTATTTATGAGGCTTGGTGGGTATAGTTACAAGTGGTGTCAGTTAACATTTCCCCTCACATTGTTTTTGTTTTTGTTGGGTGGCTTCATTTATTATTTATTTTTGAAATGGCTTCATTTTTTGTTTTTGTTCTTGTTGGGTGGCTTCATTTATTATTTATTTTTGAAATGGCTTCATTTTTTTATTTTGTTAGTAATCTTTTGTTCAAAAAGGAAGTCATATCATAATGAGTAGTGTTTTGGTACTTTGTGTCGCTGCCTGTTCTTCGGCTTATTTTTATCGTTTATGTTCAATATGGTGTTGTAAATAGTGATGAATATTGGACTATCCAAACAGAAAAATGTACTAAACTATGCAGTGACAGTGTCTCCTCTCTTTGAAAACAATTCTCTTAGTAATGACTTTTTTTTAAAAAAAATTAATTAATTAAATGCATGTTTGACCACACCAATAACTCTAATTCCATATAATAATGATTTATAAAAAAATTAGAAACTATATGTTACAAAGAACCCAATGATGGTCGTCACCGTAAGCAATAAGAGTTATTAATGGTCAAATATGTCATGAATTTTTTTTCCAGTCAAACAGAACTATTGTAAGAAAATCGGAGGGGTATCTTGGATTGATTTGGTAACAGTAAAATATTCAACCGCCTAGTGCACTGTCCATTGGGAGGTGTGGTTGCTAGGCGGGTAGAGGGTAAAGTTAGTGATGGGTGGGAGTAAAGTAAAATTCAGTAGGGCGAAAAAAATGCCGCCTTTGGAATTCACTCTCTAAAATCTGAGAACAACAGTACCAAGTTCCCAAAACCAAACTTCTTCCTCTTGTTCATAAAAAAAACAAGCAACAACTTTGCAACTGATCAGCAGCATCTGTTCTTAATTCTTCATACACATAGCCAACCTTTGAAGCAAAATGATCTAGAAAATCTTAACCTTTTCCATATGTAGCCACCATCACAAGCAGAAATGCAACAACACAAAGCATCTACATACTGTCACCCAAATACCAATATAAGCCAAAAGAAGGAAAACAAAAGAAGAGTAAGCAGTTACATTCAGTTACTCCACAAACACAAGTGTAGTACCCCATAAACAAACCCTTCAATCATAGTCGGACCAACCACAACACACACCACATCTACATGAACTACCACATCATACAGTACTAGCAGTTAAGAGGGTAAAGGGAACTAGGCAGAATGTCCCAAAGAATTTTGGAGATCACTGGTCGGACGATTCACGACACGACTCTGAATTTTGGAAGAACATGTGGACGTACCACTGGGTTCAAATTTTGAAAGGAACATGACCAAGCCAAACAGAAGAGGTCCGGTCCTAGTTGGGGACATTAGCGACTACAATGACGGGATATGAAACTTTATCAACTCTCCCCGTGGTTTTCTTCTTGGATTACAGGCACTTTACTGCTGCTAGAATGCAGGAACTTGTCGATGAATTATGGGGAGAAGGCGTAGAAGTCATGGCAAAAGCAGGGGGGATTCTATATACTTCACTTTGACATCTGGGCTCACATGAACACTGTTCTTCACAATGGTCCGATGTCGGTACCTTGATGATGGTATGCTCGAGTGTTTTCTCGCACAAAGATTTGCAGCTCTGAGTCAACAACCGAGTGTAGAAATCTTCAGGCATAACACAGAGGAACTATTTCCAGCGACAATGAGAGTCCACCGGAACCTACCCCCGAGAAGGTTCACGAGAATTCCAGACGACTTCCTTAGGATCAACGAACAGAGATTTCAAGGTGAGAGAAACAATATTCCAGAAGGCTTCCTGTACCAAGAGGACAATGTTTTCAGTCAACCGGATGAGAACAAAAGAGAATATGGGATACGATCCGAACTTTTCGAACAATCAGATGAATGACCAGGCATAATCAGACTTACCCGGAGGACGACTGGGCAATCTAAGTGAAGAGCATGAACAATGTCATGAACAATATGGCGAAGGTAACAACTCATCTTCACCTGAAATTACTCTAACTTCAAGATGGTTATTGGGGCTATCCCGGAGGAATTACTAGCAGGTCCATCAGAGATACGCCCAACTGGAAACATAGAGGTCAACCCACAATATATTTTGACAAAACTATACGAAGTCTTTAAAAAATGAAGACATGGCAGTGCGGGATGCAAGTCCAAGAAACGGTAACACAAATTCATAAGTACAAGAGATGGTTGAACGAAATGGCTCAAATGCGGTATTGTCGTTAGTTGGAAATTGGTATTCGTCGAATGACGTGGCAAGGGACAATGATAAGAATTCATTAATTTTGGAAATAATTAATGAGGATGGGAGGCTTATCAGGCACCCAGACAGGGTTCCAACCTAGTTAATTGATGTTGTACCAGAGTAGGTTCAAGAGAGGATTGAGAAATCTATCAGAAAGATTGAGGAAATTCGCAAAAAACAGAGGGAAGATAGAGCTTCCAGGGAACATACTTTGCCTACAATCCTAAGTGATGATGAGGATCCTGAAAGAAACCTACATCACAGGAAGGAACTCAAGTGGAAGGAGAGCCTTATCCAATCGATGTTGAGCCACTCAAAGGCCTTCCAATAGAGGAATTGTTGTAGATGACCATTAAAGGGAAAGGAAAAAGGCTAGGGAAGGAACAATTGAGTGTGAAGAAAAAGGATGGAAGATTCGACGGAAGTAAATTCAATGGAGAAAACCCAGCGCTATGATATAGGGAGCAGGTGGTGGATGACATTTACTGTGGGAAAGAAGAAGAGATGATAGAAAAGATGGAGTCTATTTGTGAAGGTACTTTTATCCTATCTACAACACCTTCTAATATGATACTTGTAAAAATCAAAGTAGTGTGGCGTTGCACGTGAGCCAACAACAAACTAATAACCCAACTGTTGTGAAAATCACTACCTTTGCACTAATTAATTAAGGAAGTGATAAGGAACTTGATATAGAAAATAAGGAGAGAATGGAGAATAAGATGAAGAGAAAAGATAAGGATGAGATGAAGTAAAAAAGTGAGAATGAGAGGTGCAATTTTCTTCATCCTCTTGGGGGTATTTATAGTAGAATTTTAGGGGTAATTACATAGTGTTCTCCTAAGATAAATGAATAGTGAAATTATTAATTATCACAAATCTAGCTTATTACTAATGAGCATTTCATTATTCATAACAATACTTAAAAATACATATTGTAATTAATATTATACTAATATTATTACTTATATACTCTCTCCATCTCTTAAAAATGTTCCGAAAGGGAAGCGGCTCAAACTTTAAGAGTACAAAAATGTTGTTGGGCACGTGGGGAAGGCTATTGACAAAGACTGACAAAGGCTGACAAAGGCTGCTACTGGACTGCAGAAATGTGTACTGGGCATGTGGGAGTTGAAGTAATTTATCGGTAAAATCACTTCACATTTGGTATTTTAGGTGATTTCAGATTTTAAGTAAGGGTAATTGTGTTTTTTTAGATATGATTTTTAGACTAAAATTGGAAAGAATATATATCGGAAGATCATTGTGGGATATCCCAAAATGGATATTAGGAAGATCATTGTGGCACCGGGGGTACTTATTAATGATATTATATATAGAGTCTGTCTCTTGAAAGACGGTCTTTCCATAGTTATGGATGGCCTAGGTTTAAACTACAACTAGAAGAAATCAAGATAATTTTTTTGGATTGCTTTAATCTGATCATAAATTTATTACTACTACACATTGCATAATAAATTTTTAATATTGCAACTAAAATCTTTTACATTTTTGTAATTCTAATTCAACGTCGTCTTTTCATGTACCTATGTCTTTTCCAAACCTTTGTCATATATATAATAAATTCATTTATTCTTCCCCAAAAAGAATATAATAGCTTATTCTGTCATGAATAGAAAAATAATGAGTTACTTCATACTTGAGACTATCTTTGTCTGAAAACCAAAACTCGATCTTATTAAGACAGATATAATAATATCATTAAGACGGATGTATAATTCTAAGCTCCATTCAAAGATTACAATTATAATATCAATACTCCCTCTGTCCCAACTATGTCTACACACTTTCCTTTTTAGATTGTCCCAACCAAATCTGTATACTTTGAAAATTTTCCTCATTTGGCAAGTTTTTGCACCAGAATTTCTCATTTTTGCCCTTAATGAAATCAGAAATCTACATAGGTTACCAACAATTAAACCACCTTAATTACACATCTACCCATTATTCTTCTGATTATGTTTAGTCAACATTTTAAATTTGAATTCAAAGAAACTGTTTCACTTTCCAATATCCCAACCACTATTTCTTCATTTATTCCACCGCCCTCTCAAGCCAATCACAAATTTCTTTGACATTGAAACTTCAAGTGAAGCTGTCTTTATTGTCTCCAACGGACCATTCAAACTCATCCTTATCTGATATCTTATCACATTTCATTGTCATCTATCTTGAATCTTTCCTATGAAGCTCTCTGCCTTCTCTCATCCTAAACCCTAGATCTGAGCAGAGCTTCTTATCTCCGCCACTGAACTCCTCTATCTTCCCTATCAATCCTCTTCTCTGTTGCCTTATTTTACATCTTCCCCATAAAAGCTTCGATTTCATGGTTTCCCCAGATGTTCCAATAGCTACATTCTGACACATTTAGCCCCTCGGAAATTATCCTTGAGATGGAGGCGGATGATGCCACCTCTTCCTGGAGGGCTGACGCCGTCACGATGGCTTCTCCAGTGCCGGTGACTTCCTCCGATCGAGACGGTATAGATCCGGTCAACCTTGGTGTCAGGGAAGTTTGATTCGGCCGTAAATCGTCGGGTGCGCTGTTGCATGTCGCCTCTAAGCTACTTTCTGGTGGAGGCACAATAATGGTTGAGGCGAAGACCTCTGTGATGTTGTTGGTGCTGCAAATCGTTGCTCTACCTCTCCTTTTTGCTTGGAATTGCCCTCACGCGGGTCAACGGTGGTCGGAGGACTTTTCAATGAAATCTCGAGTCCCTTAACACATACGAAGAAGCGAATGAGATGCTTCAGTTGTTATTTCCTCCGATGAAGGTGAATCGAAGGCATCAAATGAGAGTAAGGAGCGCGAGACACTAAGTCAACCTTCTCATCGTCTCATAAACAAAAGATAAGTGCTTTGTCTGTCTCAAAAAAGTTATCCCTTAACAATTTCTTCCCTGTGTATTGTTCGTTTTGTGTTTCGAATGCGTCCCTAATCGTTGAATAGCTTTAAACTGCAGATCTGAATCCTTGGTTGGTTGTTGTATTTCTGGCAGTGAACGTGATATCGCTATAAGAAATAAACAAAAAAAGCATCTTCCCATGACTAAGTTTTTGTTGAAGAAAAAATGTTTCAAGTACTGAAGACAAAAATGAAACGACAAAAAAGATAAGCTTCCTACTGCCTATTGTATTGTGTTGGCCTGTTGGTGCCATTTTTACTGAATATGTTGTGCTCATTACTGATTACTCATTATGCTGTGTTGATTACTGATTTTTTTCATTGATTATGATGTGCTGATTACTGATTATTGTATGTTGCGTTGATTATCATGAAGTTATGTTGTAGCCTGGTGTGCATCTTCCCTCGGTGTGTGACATGGCTCAGTTTGTGACCTGAATATGTTTCGTAAACTCTTATTATCCTCATATTATGTTGTTGCCCAATGTGCATCTTCCCTCAGGCTGTGACATGACTCAGTGTGTGACATGAGTATATTTCGTAAACTTTGTTTATCCTCACATTATTTTGTTTCTTGGTGTGCATGTTCACTCAGTTTGTGACATGACTATGTATCGTAAAATATGATTATCCCGATGTTATGAATCTTCCCTTAGTTTGCATTTTCCTTGTTACTATGTTAGTATGCATCTTCATTGTTTATGCTAGATTGTTACCTCAGTTTGTGACATGACTCTATTTTGTGAACTCAGTCCCTGTTAGTGCATCTTCCCTGCTCAGTCCCTGATAGTGTGCATATTTCCTTTTTTTTCTAGTGATAATAAACAGAGATATGGCATAATGTATATGAAAGACAAATGTTTTGAAACACAATTTTTCAGTTTTCATGCAATTCATTACATTTGATCGGGGTTGGCTTCAAACATTTTGATCAATCCAAAAACGAAATGTTCAAAGGCTTCCAAAATACGCTTATACACCAACCCCCAAAATGTGCATATTACATGTTCACTGGCTTCGAGGACGTAGGGCATGCATGAGTGGGAGAATCTGTTCAGTTTCTCATAGTGCAATTAGATGTTGTATGTTGGCCCTTACATCTTCCTCACTTGCAGTCAACATCCTTGGCAATATTCCTTCCCTAATCATTTTGTCCTTGTTCATGTGCGGACGCTTATAGTTGTTGCCACCATTTACTTTGATTATCTCTATCATTGCTGCTTGATGAGTCACGAATACTTTGTTCAGTGTAGCAGCATCTTCCCTTTCATATGTGTTGAACACTGCTCCTAGAAGCTCTATAATATTGCTTGATACATGGTCTTGTTGTAGGGACTGTATAGAGTTTTAAAAACCCTTAATCTAGTATGTTGAGATCAGGGGAATTAGCTGGCTGGCTAACTAAATTGTTATTAAATCCATCAGACTTAGCCACAGCTAGAAATTGTCGATCATTCACTAATATATGTAGTGTGACATTATCATGTTGTATGAAAACATCCTTGCTCATGTGCCTTGGCCAGTTTGCCTTGATTGTTGGTATTACTTCATTTATTATTTTGTTCCTTATCACATCCCTTGTGATGGAAGGAACGGGCACTAACTCCATAGTACCTGCTGACCCGTTCTTACTTTTATTTATGGCAACATGTTCTTGCACGAAAGGGAAAACCCCCCAACTTCCCATCAAATATAACATGTCCATCCTCGCCAAATATTAGTCTACTAACAGCACATATAAACATGAGTTTTGGAATGTAGGATCTATGTTGACATGTTCTATATGGTTCAGGTTCACCAGGTGCTAATAGGTACCGAACAGTTTGTTTACTAAGATAAAGGCACTTCTCATCTATGTAGTGGGTTACTTTGTCCATTTCTCTGAATTGCATTGTAGGATTTAGCCTACTTAGACGAAAAACCAACCTCTTGAAAATCATGTCCAACCTTTTCTCTCCGCAGATATGGCTGGGACAGAGGGAGTATTATAAATTTAAAAAAAAAATGAAAAATGAATTGAAGATAGTGCAAAAATAATAGTAGTTTTTAAAACAAAGGTGTAGATTGTTAGCTTATGAGTAGTGAGTGATTCCTGCACAAATGATTTTCTTTAGATGGAATATAAAAAAGCTGAAAATTTTGTGGAAATGAAAATTCCGGCATTTTGGTTTTATAGGCATCGGTAGCACTGACATGCCTATTTTCCAGGGAGTAATGAAGAAACACTACAAAGTTGGGCAATGCTATAAGATATTTTCTGAGGAGAAACCGACTTAAAAGTGCATTCCCCCAGAAGCCCTTCCGAAGTTGAAACTGGAGTCTCCAGAGTGCACAAATTTCAAAAAGGAGAAACAATTACTATTTGTTGGCAGCGGGTTAAGAAAGAGACCCAATACCCCCAAGTCAGAAGTAGAGAAACAATTATTTGCTGACAGTGGGTTGAAATGCCCAGTACCTCAAGCCCACATGTCAAAAGGGCTAGAAACAATAAAAAGCCCAAATGTCGACAAGAAAGACAAAATTATTTTATTTGTTGACAGTGGGATTTGAACCCACGCCCTTTCGGACCAGAACCTTAATCTGGCGCCTTAGACCAACTCGGCCATATCAACTTATGGGTACATGTTGTATATTTTAAATTATTAAATTTGTTTCATTAAGAAGAACTCATCTTCTAATTAATGGCAACCAAATATTTGTACATTTGAATAATGTGATTGACAAAGCTAATCCTACTTTTATCCGGCAGTACATCACAATTATATTATTTAAAGCGAAGTGGATATATAACCCTACATAATTAACGAAAATGCACTTTTGTAATAATTGAAAGTGCAAATATAATTCTAGATAGTTAGTGTATGTGCAAATATAATCTTTTCCGACAGTTTGAGGCCGGATTATATGAAAAAGACAAATTTATTCCTCTATGAAAAAAATACAAAAAATCAATCCACTCTCTTCCACCGCTGCTATAATGTCCATCTATGCTTCCTTACTCTCTTCTTCCACCTGTCGGAGAGCTAATTTCCACCCCACCGGGTTAGAGAATCGATTTAGGGTTTAGAGCAAATCACCACCCTGCTGCTCCATCTCTTCTTCCACACGCAGATTTAGGGTATAGAGCGTCGTCCTGGGGCTTCAATCTCTCATGGTTGCTCGAAGCGGGTCATGGCGGCTGATGGATGGTAGAGGCAGGGCGGATCTGAAGGGTGATGGGGCTGATGGGTAGTGGGTCGGAGCGGCGTGGGGATGCAGAACCCTAGCGGTGGAGGGAGGCGGAGGGGGAATGGTCTGATGTGGTGTGAGGGCGGGTCTGATGGGTGGAGGGAGGTGGTGATGTGACGACGAGGCTGATGGGTGGCAGATCGGGGTAGTCGAGGAGGTGGTAGTAGAGATGGGGCGGCAACGGCGGCGGAAGTGGCGGCGTGGCGGTGTGGTGACACTGGAGAGGTGGGGTGGTGGGCTGGAGGAGGTGGCCGAGCTAGTGGAGCGGGAAGTAGAGGGCGAGATCCACCATTTGCTGGTTGTTGATCCTCACCATAGCATGCCAGGTATTTTCACACCTCTGCAGAGGTCCTAGCGGCGGAAACCAGCATCACGCCATTAAAGACCATCTGGAGAGGATGGATTGATTTCTCGATGGTTGTCTGTGTGAGGTTAAAAGCGCCACCGCTTGATGGTCGTCTAGATTGATTGATTTCCTAATTGGTGTGTTTACTTTTGTTTGGTTGTCAGACTAGAAGGTGGCGGTGGACCGGTGACGGCGGAGCAACGGAAGGGTGGTCTGGTTGTGGTGTTCAGCGGCTGGGGGTGGTGGGCGGGGAATTTTTGTCTTTCATTTTTTTTGCTTTAGGTTGAAAGGGCATTTTGGTCATTTTTGATTAGTCAATGGCCGGAAAGGGCCAGTCAATGCCGAAATATAGTCTTTAGGGTTATATTTGCACTTATGTAAAGTAGTTTGGGTTATTTTTGCACTAAAAATTATCTCAGAGTTATATCTACACTTTCTCAATTATATAGGGTTATATTTGTATATTTCCCTATTATTTATTTTGATAAGCATAAAAAATCATACTACTTAGTACTCGGTCCCAAAAAAATGACAAATTTTATTTTATATACTCCCTCTGGTTTCTTAATTTTGTCCTCCTTTTTTTGACATTTACTCAAGACATGTTTGATCACCGATACATTTAGTTGTGTCTAATAACAAACGATAGAATTTTACTTTCAAAAACTGCACGTTACGGAGGATCAAAAGACATCTCACATGATATTCGTTATTGTATATAACAAAAACTATTGATGGTCAAACATGCCATGAAAAAAATGACGGTCAAAGGAGGCCAATATTAAGAAACCAGAGGGAGTATACTTTCAAAATATCACACAGTATTTTGAGAGTTCGACCAACACGAAATGATAAGGTGCTTCTAGGGGTGGCAAAATAGACCTCGTAACCCACGGGTCAAAAGGGTTATCTAGTTTTAAACTCATGTGGGTATGGGTAAAATGGGTAATAAAGTTAAATGGATAACAGGTCAAATGGTATTTGAAAAATATGGGTCCGGCGGGTTGGATTTTCGGGTTGACCGTGGGTATACTCATATGGGTTGAAACCCACGGGTTTACCCATATGAGTCAATATATGAGTTGAAACTCACTGGTTTACCCATATGGATTTATATTGGTCAACATATGGGTTGAAAGTTTACCCATATGAGTTTGTATATAAACTCATATGGGTCAATATATGGATTAAAACGCACGGGTTTACCCATATTAGTTGGTTTATAAACTCATATGAATTCATATATAGGTTGAAACCCGTAGGTCTACCCGATTTTGACACATGAGTTGAATAATTTTTTACCTATGTATTGTGGGTTTCAACCTAAACCATTTTTTACCAATTATAAAATGGGATGAAATTGATCATACTCATATTTTTTAACAACTCATATTTGCCCCGACCACCTATTTGTACCCGTAGGTGCCTCATTTCAATCGATCAACCATATTTCTTCGATAATGGTAGTAGCGTAAATCTGGCAAAACACAACCGGTTTGTCTGATATAATTGGAGATGAGCCTCTAATTTGAACTTGCAAGAACTAGTGTGTTCGGTTTGATTGCGACTATGATATGTCTTCATCAGTTTCATCAAAAGCTATTCCTCTGGCAGGTTTGATCAATATTCAAAACAATCTGGATCAAGCGGTTCAGGTGGTCCCAAGTTTTCAGCTTATCCGACTCCACTGAATGCAAACACCTGGACGGATGAGGCTATAATCTCACAGAGGAATCCGATACTGCTTTATCTCAGTTGACAGCCTTCAAACCATTTCAAGTCGGTTGATTCGTTCTGATGCAAGAACTATCAGTACCAAGATTAAGTAGATTATGTACATGGATGTTGCCTTGGCAAAGTGGCTTTTAAATTAGCAAACTGGAATTCCAGTTTTTTATTTTGAAAATTTTGCACTCCCTCTGTTTCCGTGGATGTGGTAGTATATATTTAGGTTCTCGATTTACGGTGAATGAAATGAGTAGATGAAATTGAATTTAGAAGGAAAAAAGTGTAATGAGTAAATGAAATTAAAGGAATCTGCAAAAAGAAAAGAAAAAAGAAAACATATCAATTCCATAAAAACAACTAAAAAAAGTAAAGTATGTTAAACTCATAAAAACACGGGGAGTATTTTTTGGAGGCTAAAATCATGTTCTCCTAAACTTATATGCATTCAATTAAATTCAAATCAACAGAAATTTAGTTTTAAAAGATTTCAAATTGATTTAGTCTTATTTTCACTAATTGTTCAGTACACTTATTTTTCTTGAGTGGGTCTCCTGACAGGTGGTCCGTCCATAAGTTTATAGACTTTTTTACCTTATGCACTACGTTTGTTAAATAAAAATTTTACATTATGTATTTTTAAATTTTCACATTCAAATATACATTATTACTCGTTTTAACTTTTAAAATATAATATTTAAATTTTATAAAAAAATACAACATTTGAGGTAAAAAGTATAGTGGACTGTCCATAAGTTTAAGGAAATGTCACATTTACCGATAATTTCTCATTTTTATCTTTATTCAGTTCTAAGAGAATAAACTCGACAAAATATTATCTAACTGCAACTAAATTGCATCCGAGGTTAGAGCTGTGTTGGTACTTTGGCGCCCCTTTACAACATGTACGCATTTAGAAAAGTTATAAAATAAAGTGAACAATGATCTTCAATTCCTCATGGTCATGGACTCATTGCAAATGGCGTGAAACGCGAGGGAAGACGAGGTTACGGAAATAATTGTTTGTTAAAATTCATGTCTATGAATAATTTAGAAAAATTATAAGGTTAGCAATTTGATCGTTGGAGGTCCCAAAATATTCGAAATGCAAAAAAAATATAAGAGTCCGTCACTTGAAAGACGGGTTTTCCATAAATCATTGAAAGAAATTAGAAGAAATGAACATAAAATTTTCAGGTTACACAATTCATAATATTTTTTTAATATTTCGACTAAGAGTTTTTACTTTTTATTATTCTAATTAAACTCTGTCTTTCTATAAACATATAAAAAGATGGTTTCCGGAGATTTTGCCAAAATATAAACGATAAATAATAGGTTTAAACAAAAAAATTAAGTAAATGTCTCAAATAAAACTTTCCCATAAGATGGATAATATTAATGCAATTGATCACTCAACCTAAAAGGAAAACAAGTTAGATGGATACCTCTTTAGTCTTTACACATTACTCGTCAACATCTCTTCTATCTTTTTTTTATCCAAGTAAAACAAAAGTTAAGCAGACTGTACAAGGTATCCAAAGTATAAACCACGTATGCACTTCTCATTGCCAGACATTACTCTGATTAGTGTTTTACTATTTGATTAGTGTCTGTGTATCTCTCTTTTAACTACCGTGGATTTAGATTAAAATTGTAAGATTTGACTAGTGCCTCAGTTGTAAATGAATTTATCTCAAATCAAATGTTGCAATATATAGCACATAAGCACATTGTGCAAAATTGATCATAATAAAAAAGGAACGGAAACCCTATAAACCCGCGTTTTAGTGATGATTAATTTTTTTTAAAATATCTAAAACCAGTAACAAAAAAAGTACTATACTAACACAGTAGCACTAGATTTGTGTGAGTGTAATGTAGCCTTCAAAAGTATAATCACTAATCAATATATGTGCTTGATTTTACAAATATGTGAAAATGTAATTACTTTATTGTTTAAGAAGTCTTTTTTTCATGAGATATGTACTTACTCTCCCATTTCATGAAGATTCATTTCAAAACCTCTAAATTAAAACTGCAGGGTTAATTTTCTAAGCCAGTTTAACGATGATATTTCTCGGTTAGTATTTTCACTACGTAAAATAACAAAATATAAAATTTAATACTTATAAAAGGACAAAAAATAAATGCATTTTTAAAATCTACAATTATAATATCATACTATTAGTATAACAAACAAGTTAACTTGTACTTTTCATTTACACAGTAACCATCATATTTCTTTCCTTCATCTATCTATCCAAACTAACCACTAAATATGTCAATTCAACCTCTCTTTTTTTCCAAAAAAAAAAAAAACTTAAGCATCTATGAACAAACCCATGTTTTCCCTATACTTAGCAGAAATACCCACTAAATATGTTAAAAAGTATTTAGTAGGCCCCACGGTGAATCATCTCATGGAATTTCTTGAGAGACTCCTCCCGCTGCAACCTCATTTCCTCGGTGACCTTCTTTATGAACGCCTCCGCTCGCCGGTTCAAATCGTCCGGACTCAGAGATTTCTTGACCGGCGCCGGCGCCAGAGCCACGCTCAATCCGCCGTCACGGTAGTTGGTCCGGTCTCTGAACGTGTCCGCCGGTTCCGGCGCCGCTTCGCGGCCGTGATTATCCGGCGGGTGGCGGCCCTCCGTTATCATCTTCCATGTGTTCTCCATGGTATCATGCTGCGGCGGCTCTTCTTCCACCGGCTCCCGCCTCTTCCGCCGCCCCACCACTTCTACCGCTCTCCCACCTTCAAAATTTGAAATACTAAATTACCTTTTGAACGACTACTTTTTAAATTGAGAAAAATAAGTCAGTCAAATTAGTGACGCTTTCAAGTTGCCAAAAAGCATAGAAAAATCATAGGAATGATTATTTTATACTCCCTTCCTCTCAGCACATACCATATAAATTTTTTTGTCAATTTTCTCAAACTTTAAACTGATAATTTAATTATGTAAAATTTTGGGGAAAATCATCTTTCTGTAGGTTTATGGAAAGACAGGGTTTAATATAAAAATAAAGGTAAAATGTCTTAATTGTAATATGAAAATTTTATTATGCAACTATAATAGTTATAAACTTTATAACACGATTCATGCAACACGAAAATTTTGTCTCAATTTCTTCTAATTTTCACTTTAAATCTTGGTCTTTCCATGACTTATGGAAAAACCGTCTTTCAAGAGACGGACTCATTTAATTATAATTACAAATACTATAAAGAAATTAATATTAAAAAATATATATTGTGAAAAATATAATGATGCATTTTGTTATTTATACCTCAGTTAAAATGAATAGTTGACTATGATTAAATATATATATATATATATATTTGTTTATAATAAAGGAAAGGGAGGATTCTAAACGTGACTGAATAAATTCAGTTATCTAGAGTAATAAAATTGCTTATCTGTCATGAATATAAATATAATAAGCTACTTAAAACAAAACTCAATCGTAATTACAAAGATAGATATAATATAATATATACTAATAAGACGAGTATAAACTATTCAAAAATATCAATACTATAAATCGAACTTCTTTTGAAAATGAATTGGAGATAGTTTAAAGTTAAAATATTTCTTTTTTTCAAAACAAAAGTGTAAATGGTTAGAATAAGGGGAGTGATTTGTGCATAATAAAAAAATTAATGAATAAAAAGCTGGTTTTTTTTTGTGAAAATGAAAATTCCAAATTATACGGTATGGTACCTTCAGGAGAACGGATTTTCGGGGGTTTGCCGACGTGGCCGAATCTAGACAGCGCCACCTGTTTCTCCTCGACCGGAACGAAGTCTACTTCGTGTTGACCCGGGACCGGAGAACCAATCTCCTGCGGCGCAGTGTAATCCGACTTCGGTACGATCCACGTATCAGCACTCACCACGTCATCATCACCGCAATCCGCCGTCGGTTCCAACTGCACTATCCCATTCACCACCACCGCCCTCACCTCCACCACTTCATCCTCCTCCTCCGGCGGCGTCGGCGGCAGCGCCTCCTCCGCCACCAGCTCCGACGGCGGAGGAGTTCGAAACGACACCAGCCGCGGCGGCTGGTGGCCGGGAAGTTGGTGGCTGAACAGGGAGGCGGCGGCGATCACGATGATGATACCGTTGGCGATGAGGAACAGGTACGGCGGCTTAAGCCACGCCTTGACGGAGCTCCATATAACGGGGACGTCGTACAGACAAAACGCCGTCACCAACGGGACGGAGAATCTAACCGCCGTGAATATCGAAACGGCGCCGGCGGAGATGAGGACGAGCTTCAGAGATGAGAGTAACGTCGCCGGAGATGCCATGAAGTCTGGTGCGAACGCTGTCGTTTTGGATGCCTTGTGAGAATATAGATTCTGGTTTTGCATGGATTTGGTGTCGGTACGACGCTGGAATTTATACAATGGTGGTGGGCCAGGGCGGAGACGCGGTATGCGGGGGTCGATGAAATCTGGGCCGTTGGATTTGGTGAGTTGGAGCATGGGATGCAGATGGGAGGTGGGGATGAGGCGGGCCCCAGATGTGGGTAGAATAGTCAAAGTGAGATCAGTCTATTAATTAACTCGAGTTTGGGTAAAATGGATGTGTTGTTGAAGATATTGTGTGCAGGCGTCATGGTATGACTAGGAGGGGACAGATAGACGGTTAGTTAAGTTAGTTTTGCAAGATGAAGATTTGACTCTCTTTAAAAAAATAAAATGATAAATTAAAATTACATCCTAACATTAAGAAACCATTTTAAATTTTAAAAATAGTTATAAAGAAATGACAGTATTGGAAGACGAGGGAAAAGTATCTTATTTGAATGAGTTCTTAACCTACTTTCCCTATTTCTTTTAAGTTTATTTTCTCATGATTTTGTAGTATATTTTAAAAAAAGTAATATAAGTATGTGAATGATGTTAAGAGAAAAACCAAAAAGAATGAAAATAATATAAGTTAGGTTGAGCTCTTTTATCTGCTAATTTTTATTGGATTTAAATAAGTTGAAACGAATTGACCTAAATTGAATTCATATAAAATTAATTATGATAATAAATTAAAATTGAATTAAATAATATTAATTCAAACACTTTTAAAATGAATTAAAGTGTATATAAAATGGAGAATAGAGAAATAAAATGGACTCGAGCTGGTATGTCTGACGCTGCACCAGTTTCCACGCCCTTTGTTCCTGGATCTCAGTTGCACAGTTCGACCA
>JAULKM010168680.1:0-15853 GCA_032355605.1 Rubia tinctorum | reverse complement strand
AACACGAGTATAATAAATCGTGCACTAAAACTTTTATGATTGTTATTATGCACTAAAACTTTAATGATTGTTATTATGTTTCATAACATCATATTACTATATACGGGAGGCTTTGCCAACTTATGTTAATGTGATGTGATCTATAATTATTAAATATCTAACTTTCTAACCACATAACACCATATTACTATATGTAGGAGGTTTTACCACCTTATGGTAATGTGATGTGATTTATAATTATTAACTGTCTAATTTTCTAACCACGTAACACCATATTACTATATTATTATATATATATATAGGAGGCTTTGCCACCTTATGCTAATGTGATGTGATTTAAAATTATTAACTTTCTATCTGTCTAACTTTCTAACCACATAACACCATATTACTATATACAAGATGCTTTGTCATATTATGGTAATGTGATGTGATTTATAATAATTAACTTTCGAACTACAACACCATACTTCTGTACACGGAAGACTCTGCCACCTTATAGTAAAAATGGTGTGATTTGCATCTAACCAATCTTTAACTGCTTCATTTTAATATTTCTACGATTTAATATGTTTGTCTATTTTTTACATTTTTTTCGATGACATTACATTGCAAATTTACTCTTAACATTTAACTACATTTAATTAACATAACGGCTATAAAAATGGCTATATTTTCAAAGGTAATATAACGGTTATAAGCGGCTATATTTTACACTATAAATACAACACATCCAATGATACAAAACCACATTTTCTCTTCTACCTCATTTTTTCTTCAATCTCAATTCACTAAATTTGTCGATAAAATGTCTACACTAATATTAGTCTTTGCTGCTGCAATGAGTTTTGTATTACATGTTATTATTCTCACCGTAAATGCTTCACTGGAAGAATTTCGTTCTTCTTCACTAATAGTCAGAATCTTGTATTTCTCTTTATTTATTACAATCATTGTAGACTTCTGTATTTTGAATTAAATCTAATGAATAATTTTATTTTCCCCTATTAGTTATCATCATGTCAAACCTTGTAAAGCTTGAATTCAGTCCACTTGAGATTAGTGGAAACAAATATATGCCTTGGACTCTAGACATTGAGATGCATTTGGAGTCAATGAACCTCTTAGAAACAATCCAAGAAGGGAGGACACACAAGGCAAGATCTTTAATCTTCCTTCGCCGACACCTTGATAGAAGCCTAAAAAGTGAATATCTCACCGTGAACGAACCAATTGAGTTGTGGAGAAATTTGAAAGAAAAATCCGGTCACAAAAAGGATGTAATGCTCCCCATTTACTGCGATAACTGGAACAATCTACGGTTCCAAGACTATAAAAAAGTCAGTGACTATAATTCTGCAATGTTCGGAATAGTAACCCGCTTGAATTTTTGTGGGGTTACAGTAATTGATAATGAAATGCTGGAAAAACTCTTTCTATTTTCCACGCATCAAATGTGATCTTGCAACAACAATATTATGTGCGAGGTTATAAAAAATATTCTAAACTAATTTCATGTCTCCTCATTGAGGAGAAGAATAATGAGTAGCTAATCATCAGTCTCGCCTGACTGGCTCAAAAGCGTTTCCTGAAGTAAATGTTGTTAACTCTAACGAACCTGAATTCAAGAATTATTTTCAGGGTCGAGAGAGAGGTTGAGGTCGTGGACGAGTTAGTGGTCGTAGTTATGGATGCGGTCGAGGTGGTTAAAACTTTTCCTATAAGTCTAGTAACTACCATCACAAGAAGCAACAATATGAGAGGAACCATGAAAGTACCTATAAAAGGGGAAAAGATGTCAATTCATCAAAGGGTTCTGGAACCTCTTCTTACAGATGTGGCGGTAAAGGGCATTGGTCAAGAGTCTGCAGAGTCCCGAAGCACTTATGCGAACTCTATCAGGAGCCCATAAAGGAAAAGGGGAAGGATATCAACTTCAATGAATGCACTCATCTTGAAGTATTTGATTTCAATGATGATTTCATTGACACGACTGGTAATTTCCCTGAACAAGCGGATGGTGGAAACTAAAATAAAGGGAATTGTATAACTATTATTGAGAATGAAGCTAAATGGTCTGATGTTTATCTCTTATTTATATAGCAATGAATGGTTTTTTAAAGGACTGCTACTGTCTAAATAATTATCTTTCTTATTAATATATTTTTTTACTTTTAGTTAAAGTGGTGAAATGGACAAAGCTAATCGTGAAGCCAATCAAGGGATTATAAGTGAAGAAATTTGCATACTCGATTGTGGAACAATGCACACTATATTAAAGGATAAAAGATTTTTCTCAAAGATAAAACCAACACAAATCATTGTGAATACAATATCAGCTCCTGTAGATCTGATTGAAGGAGTTGGTGAGGCAAACTTTACGTTGCCAAATGACACAATATTTACAATAAATAATGCCTTATTTTCGCTCAGGTCCAAAAGAAACTTGTTGAGTTTCAATGATATATATTCTCATGGATTTGATACTTAGTTTGTAACTGAGGGTACCATGAAATATATGTTTCTCACAATGTATTATTCTGGAAGAAAATACATACTTGAAAAACTACCAATGCTCCATACTGGATTGCATTACACACATATAAATGCAATTGAATCAAATATGGTAGTTATCAAACCTTCAATACTTATCATATGGAATGATCACTTGGGTCATCCTGGTTCAACTATGATGCGAAAAATTATTGAAAATACATATGGGCATCCATTGAAGAACCAGAAGATCCCCCAATTCCAATGTAAAACTTGTTCCCTTGGAAAGCTAATCATAAGGCCTTCCTAAAGAAAGGTTAAAACAGAATAACCTGCGTTTCTTGAACGTATCTAAGGTGATATATGTGGACTTATCCATCCACCATGTGGACCATTTCAATACTTCATGGTATTTATAGATGCCTCTAGCAAATGGTTATAGGTATGCCTGTTATCAACTCAAAATATGGCATTGATAAATTACTCGCTGAGATAATCAAATTGCGAGCTCAATTTCCTGATCATACGATCAAGAAAATCATACTTGATAATGCCGATGAATTCACATCTCAAACATTCGGTGATTATTGAATGTCAGTTGAGATTGTTGTTGAGCATCATGTTGCTCAAGTACACACACAAAATGGTTTGGCCGAATCAATGGTCAAACATCTCCAACTCATTTCTAGACCATTGATAATGAGAACAATGCTTCCTAGTTCAATACGGGGTTACAAAATATTACATGTTGCAGCATTGATTCGCATTAGACCAAGTGCATACCATAAATACTCCCAACCGCAACTTGCATCAGGTTAAGAACCAAATATATCTCATTTATAGAGTTTTGGTTGTGCTGTTTATAGCCTATTGCACCACCTCAAAGAAAAAAATGGGGCCACAGAGAAGTCTTGGCATTTATGTAGGCTTTGAAAGCTCATCTATTGTTAGATACCTTGAACCTCAAACTGAGAATAGTTGCACAACTTGTTTTGGTAATTGCTAATTTGATGAAGAAAATTTTCCAGCATTAGGGGGGAGAAAGAAAATAGCCAGAAAGGGAAATTACCTGGCATGTACCAACGTTATTGCATCTTGATCCTTATACAAAAGAGTGTGATGGAAAAGTCCAAAGGATTTTGCATTTGTAAGATATAGCAAATCAACTTCCCGATGCATTTACAGACAAAAAGAGAGTGACTAAATCTCACATACCAGCTGAGAATGCTCCTGCTCAAATTGAAGTCCCTAAAGGGCAAATTGAAAACAAAGTCACACATGAAATCACAACAGGCCTGAAGCGTGGAAGACCACTTGGTTCCAAAGATAAAAAAAATCCTCGAAAAGAAAAGGAATGGGAAAATAAGATGACCTTAAAATGGATGAACGTATTCTTGTAGAAATACAAAACGAGGAAAATCAAGAAATTTCGATTAATTATGCCAATACAGGTATAAGGTAGAATCTAAATGAGAAAATCGATGATGCCATTCTCTTACAGTTTGGCATGCGATGTTATGGATGAAAATAATGGAGATCCCGAATCACGGTCTGTTACTGAGCTTAAAAATAGAGATGATTGGACTGAATGGAAAAAGGCTATTGAAGCTGAATTAGATTCTCTTAACAAGCGCAAAGTCTTTGGGCCTATAGTACTCGCACCTAAAGATGTGAGACCCATTGGATACATGTGGGTATTTGTGCGAAAAAGAAATGAAAAGAACGAAATTGTGAGATACAAGACACGACTTGTTGCACGAGGTTTTTCTCAAAAGCCCAAAATTGATTTTGAGGAAACTTATTCCCCTGTCATGGATGGAATTACATTCAAATTCCTTATCAGTCTAGCAGTTCGTGAGAAACTTAATATGCACCTTATGGATGTTGTTGTCGCGTACTTATACAGATTGTTTGATGCTGAAATTTACATGAGGATCCCTGAAGGATTCCAAATGCATGAAGCATTAAGTTCAAAACCTAGAGAATGATATTCAATCAAATTACAAATATATTTTTACGGGTTAAAGCAATTCAGACGCATGTGGTAAAACCGACTAAGCGAATATTTGTTACAAAAGGGGTATGTAAACGATCCTCTTAGTCCCTATGTTTTCATAAAGAAAACAACATCAGGATGTGTGATTATCGATGTCTATGTTGATGATTTGAATATCATTAGGACAATTGAGGAGATATTGGAAGCAGTCTCTTACTTACAGAAAGAGTTCAAGATGAAAGACCTTGGTAAAACAAAATATTGTCTCGGTTTGCAGATTGATCATTTGAAAAGTAGGATACTAGTGCATCAATCAAATTACACGAAAAATATATTAAAAATATTCAATATGGATAAATCAAATCCATTGAGTACTCCAATGCTCGTCAGATCCCTTACAGGATCCATTTTGTCCATGTGAGAAATCTGAACAGATTCTTGGTCCGGAATTAACATATTTCAGTGCAATTGGAGCTCTGGTGTATCTGGCTAATTGTACTCGACCTGATATAGCTTTTACTGTTAACATATAAGTGAGATTCAACTCATCTCCTACTAAAAAAAACACTGGAACGGAATCAAGCATGTATTTCGTTACCTTCAAGGAACAATTGATCTGGGATTATTTTATCCCAAAAATACAAAACATGCTTTGATTGGCTATGCAGATGCAGGTTACCTATCATATCCACACAAAGGAAAACCTCAAACTGGGTATGTGTTCACCTGCGGAGGGACTGCGATTTCTCGATGTTCCCAGAAGCAAACACTCAGCACCGCATCATCAAAGCATGATGAGGTTATCACATTGCATAAAGCAAGCCAAGAGTGTGTGTGGTTGAGATCCATGACTCGACACATCAGAATCACAAGCGGTCTCCTATCAAATGATGATCCCATAACACTTTATGAAGATAATGCTGCATGTGTTAATCAAATGAAGGAAGGATATATCAAAAGCGACAAAACAAAGCATATCCCTCCGAAATTATTTTCATTTACTCAAGAGTTAGAAGAGAGTAATGTTATTAACATTCAGTATGTTCGTTCCTGTGAGAACTCAGCAGATCTTCTCATAATGGCTCTTCCCACTTTAGTATTCAGGAAGCATGTTCATGACACCGGGATGCAATAACTACGAAATTTATGAAGAAATCACCAATGTCAACATGGGGGAGGTATACGTGGCTGAACTATTTTTCCCATACTATGATTTTTATCCCACTGGGTTTTTCCAAGTAAAGTTTTTAATGAGACAGCATGAACACGTAATTATTGTAATGAGCATTCCAAGGGGAGTGTTATGAATAATGAAATGCTCATTAGCAATAACCTATATTTGTGATAAATATTTATTTTACTATTCATTTACTCTAGGGGAACACTTTGTAATTACCCCCTAAATTCTTCTATAAATACCCCCTAAGAGGATGAAGAAAATACACCTCTAATTCTCACATTCTCACTTTATCTCATCCTTAACTTGTTGTCTACATTCTCTTCATCTTATCAAGTTCCTTACCACTTTCTTAATTAGTGCAAAGTTGGTGATTTTCTCAACACACACACACACACACACATATATATATATATATATATATATATATATCAAAAGTGCTCTATCATTGTATAAAAATATCCGAACCCTTTGTTATTTCCAATCACGTGTTTCTATGGATTTTCTTTAATGGTATATATAATTTACTGGTATATATAAATATAGTACAATGGGATATTTGTGGTTTTAAATATATTCTTAAAATTTATATATATTATTGATTGATTACATACAGTAAGGAAATAAAATCAGTAACATATAATAATATTGGTATGTTATTTTTAGACAATTTGAGTTTAGTTTAGTCAAAATGACTTCACTATCCAAAAATACCAAAATACCAAACCACCACCACAAAAATTAAAGAATTTCTATTCTATTGTACTTGGGATTAATGAAAGCCCAAAACCTTCCCTTCAAAATGAGAAAATTTCTTGGGCTTTCTAAAAAAAATAGAGGGAAATTTACGTAAAAAAACTCAAATTCAAATGTAAATGTCTTACTATAAATATGTAATGTTTCTAATCAAAAGTCAAACATTTCAACTACAGTTACTGTAAGGTATAAACTGCTAATCTAATATTATTTTAATTGAATTTCATCTTTCCATATGTTTATAAAAATGCGGTCTCTCCGAAAAAACTCAGGATTAAATTTGTTAATTTTAGTTCCAAAAAGTATATACGCCAATCATGCGTGCTAAGGCAGAGAGAGCGATTAGTTTACTAGAAACAATAAGCATCCAGAACATGAGAAATATCGTTCTTGCGTTGCTTCCTTCCCACAAGTCACCATCTTTGTTTGGAATCACGAAATTGCATGGAAAACTTCTCAGGTTTTCCAAACAACTTCCTTCCAGTATTTTCCAATCTATCCAAATCTCAACAAAACTGTGCGGTTATTTTTCGATCTTATTCTTTTTGTTGTTTTCGTTCAGTTTTTGTGACTTTCACGGGTCGGAAAAATGACGTTGTCTTTTTGTTTGGGCACAAATCACTCCCAGGATACAGAGACGTCCAAAGGATCATTACCAGATATTCATACTACCGCTACCAAGTAAGTAGAATTCTACAAGCAAAGAACTAACTTAATTTGGTTGGCCCCCGATGAAGTTTAAATATAAAAAGGAAACTCTTAAACTTGCACCTTCTAGACCAAATTATTACATTTAAATTCATCGGATCATTTAAAATGGGTAAAACCATCTTTTAAAAGTAAATTGTCGCGTTTTGAACTTTGTGGTCGGCCAAAACTCTTGAATCAAAAAATGAGACCATTCAAGTAATTTAAACTTAAAAAATTAACATAGCTGACTCACAACATGCAAATACCGCATTTCTAGAAAGAAAAATGGGCCGATTAACAACCTAACAAGCCTGTTTCTATGTACGCTCATGACCTTTGAAATAAACAAATAAAATATACTTCCTCCGTTCCAACCATTCTGCAGAGAGAGAAATGACTAATTTTTAATTTTCTTGACGTGAAAGGTCTAGAATACCCTTCTCAACCAACCACTGCCTCTGCCTTTTGAACTACTGAACCATCACCTTCTTTACCACCACCACCACCATCAACCCAGCCACCACCAATACCTGTATGTCGGGGAATTTTCCCCACTTCAATATGACAGTGTAGATAAAATTATCCCTATAAAATAAATTTATAAATGTATGTTTCCTGGCGTACTGAAGTGCCGAAGTAAAATGCAGAGCGTGGTTTAATTATATGTCCTAAACGTTTTTTAATTTTTAGGCCCAAGTCGGAATCACCTTTCTAGAGAACTACCCAGGCCAATCCTATCAGCACATTGGGCCTTACTTTTAGGCCCGATATAACTCTAAATTGTTGTTGGACTTGCATCCGAGGTCCACTCCTTTCCTGCAAAACTAGTTTACACACAAGTACAACCACGCAACAGCATTTCCAATACCCAGCTAATCCACATAAAATGAACTCCAACAAAAAGAAGAACCCTAGATGATGTAAAGAGAAAATGAATGGCCACGGCGTAACTACGTTTACTTCCGGAGATCTTATAATGTCAAATGCAGGCTACTTTCAGAATCAGTTAGTTGATACAGTATCACCAGATCAAATTTTCAGCATGCATATAGCTAGTACAGAACATATATCCATGGGACAGTGCCCACAGATCAGTCATGAGACCTATTCCTGCCCGTCTTCTTCTTTGAGCCGGTGCTTGGTGGCAGTGGTTTCGGATGCTTCTCAGCTTCACTTGGATCCAACCAGGTGAGAGGGTGTTTGTTGAAGAAAGGCCAGTTGGGAAGAGTTATCAGAGATGTCAACACAACACCGGCGCCATAAACAATCAACATGGTCTGGAATGAGCCCAAAACATACCCAACTATGAATGCCGCCGAAGCAAAAACCACCAGCAAAATCTGCATAAGCTGCTCATCTAATCTCTGTCCTTGCCAATCCATCTATCGAAAGACGGCTAGAAAATAAGTAATTGCATGGAAAAGATTCTAAGGAGCAAAACTAACCACAGCAACTAAACCAGGGAACAACATATACACGCTGTGTTTGGTAGAGCTGTGCTTATAAATGAAACATACTTGTGCTCTTCCCTAAAAAATGCCAGTTATAAGCTGTTTTTCAGCAGTATACCAAGCACTTGAATCTGCTTAGCTTATAAGTGAAGCAAACACACCCACGATAATGAGAGATTATGCCAAAAAACTTCCTTCAAAGTTCGACGTGTTATACTGTCACGGTATTCTTAGAGTGAAACAATATTCCAGAAAATGCAACAAGATAGGTAGTCAGGAGGCTGTTTTGCTACTCAACTGAATTCTAAGGGAGTTTTAACAGTATCATAAGACTCAAACAAGATTGAGAACTAGCCTCAGCCAAAAGATCAAATGATTGAATGCTTGTACCAGATAAAAAGACCCTCATAATGCCATGAAGCAGAATTAAATGTATGAATGATGCAGAATATAATGGTAGCAAAATGCCTAACGAAAATTCTGTACCAAAAATCATATTCAAAAACCAAATTATCAACAGAGTACATGTCATTCTCCAAAACTTTGCCTCCTATTTTCTACCAACATAATTCCAAGTCGTCTACCGAAACATAAAAGTCTAATTGGCAAAGAGTAAGTGTACAATCCTTAGCCCGTAATCCATCAACAAAACTACTAAGTTTAGTAAAGCCAGAACCTCCAACTAGCTGATTCAATAGCCATCTTACAAGATGCTTACAGAATACCCCTTGAGTCGAATGTGCTAAAGACGGAATGAAAACGCTCATCTACATCAAACCATGCCGATTCATACCTAGATTACCCGTTTACAAATGTGATGCCAAGGAAATCTACCGCACCTCATCAAGTACTCCGTGAAGGAGGCATTTTAGCAGCTACCTATCTATGATCTCGAGAAAGGCTAACATAAATCATTAATTTATAAGTTCTATAGATTACTAAGCCACCCTTTCTCTTGGTCTTAATTACAACCCAATAAACCCCAAAATCATTCAGAAAAAGTAAGAGAATAGTACTCTAAATCCAGAATTCTGCCATTAAACCCTAAACAGCAGATTATTACGCTAAATGTAATTAAGTACGAAATCGATCATGATAATAACTGCAATAGCTCTGAGCAGTTCGTCAATTACACATTCAGAGATATAATAGGTATAATTACAGTTAGCTGAGATTTCAATCATGCAATCAATCGGGTAAATGTAACAAACAAAATTTGCGATTCAATCGGGTAGATGTAACAAACAAATTTGCGGTTCAATAGGGTAAAATTGAGATCCCGGAGATCGGAAAGCTTACCGGTGCCGGCGGAGAGAATGCGAATCAGGTCAACCGATTGGTTAATAAACGGAAGATACGAATTTGAGTTAATGAAACGATTTTCTAATGCGCGCTAGTGGGCATTACGTTAATCTAATTAGAAATGATCGAAATACCTTCTTAAAGACCGTAGCTATAGCAGTAAAGATTTCAAGGCTTCTTAAACACCGTAGCTATAGCAGTAAGAGATTTCAAGGCTTATTTTAATAGGGTACGTTTTTTGAAAGACGGTTGTAAAATTTCAAAGTATCTTGAGCTTCCATCTTAAAATCAATTGATATAAAGTAGACGTGACTCAAAACCTTATATGTAAGTCATAATCTTTGACCAAAGACCAAAATTTAAATTGTAAATTAAAAGAAATTAAGATAAAAATTTTGGATTGCATTAATCGAGTCATAAACTTATAACTACTGCACATTATATAATTTTTAAAAATATTTTAACCAAAATATTACCTTTCTATAATTATAATTCAAGAACGTCTTTTCATATGCCTATGGAAATATCGTCTTTTCCAAGAATTTGCCATCTTAATAATATTGGAGAATGTTACCATTTTTTCCTCAGAGTCTAAAATATTTATTCAAAGTGTGTTAGAGTCTGGAAATAAAATTTAGTCTAAAAACAAATGCTATCTATGTATGATGATATGAACTATTTTCATTATTAGTTCTAGTAAAGGCGATACTCAAATCGTTAATTTTAAAAGACAGAATGAATAGCTTGCCGCAGCCATCTCTTCAACTTTGCCGGAGCACTTCTTCAATTTTTTTCACAGATTAATTTTATTTTTCGACATTATCGATTAAATCATTGTATTCAGGATGATAATTGGTTTTTCACATTGATGTATTGTTCTCGAACTGTTTGTACAAATCGTTTGTTGGCAATTTCTTTTGTGGTTTTATTTTGAGTTCGTCAGATATATGTTTTTCAAGGTGTTTACAGTTTAGATTACATAGATCGAGGGATCAACTGATGTTACGATTATAGAAGATCCTTGTTTGACGCAGTGATATTGATGCTTGTGATACAGTTCTCTTTACCAAATAATTTTCGCGGGAAACAAGTTAATATGTCTGAGGACGATGTTACAATATTTATTGGATGTTTTACGTGTAATAGTACAGACGATTAATCTGGTTGACATGTAATTTATATATCCTTGCATAATGATAGTTATTGCTAGAGACTAGTTAGATTGGATGTAATGTTTTTCCAACCTCTTTGAATCTTTGATTTTTTTTTAAAACGGAATGAATAGAACAAAACTCGGACTAATTGTAACCGATATACATCACTACTGTTAAAGTTGAATAACCTTATCAAACAAATTGCATTGTCCACATATTAGCTTAATTTATTAGAGAAAATATGAGAAAAAAAACTGTCTTTCCATAAGGTTTTGGACATTGATTTTTACATTAAATGTTGTAATTTTTTAGTAAAATTTAAATATCATATTTTAAAATTTAAAACAAATAATAATATGTATTTGAATGTGAAAAAATAAAAATATATAATGTAAAAAAATATTATCGAAGTTTTTAAATTTAGTATATTTAATTTAACAAATGCAGTGTATAAGATAAAAAAATAAGTGACATGTCCATAAACTTATGGACATGCCACATGTCCGGAGACCTACTCAATTTATTAATACAAGTTGCTTGGATTTCTCTTCTTAGATAATACTTTAAAGTCTGTTACCCAATTTGCATCTTAATGAAATCAGTCTCTTTCCTAAAAGATAAAATAAATGTATTTGTTGATACCTCAGTCAATTGTGATCCAGGTTCTTACTTATGTATTGCTGTAGCTTTGAATTTCTTAAAGTGATCATCTAAACTTTGATCGATATTAAGGGGAATAACTCAATCCCTCTTACCTTTGATCGGTATTATCTTGAATGACTCAGCCTCTTTTGACTCTTGATCGGTGTTGACTTATTAATTTTTAACAATGAGACGATGTAATGACATAAATACTCTTGATAGTTTGACTTACTTTTTTCTTGGACGAAAAATAAGATCTCCAATTTTTAGAAAAATGCTCATATAATCTTTTAATCAGCTTATAATTTTTTCAAAAATGTTTGTATAACTCTTGACCGACGTAAAAGTTTATAATTTAACCCGTCTCACCGTTTTTTGACTAAATAAAAATTAAATGACAAAAGTAGTCTTGTTTGTTTGGCAACCCTAAAAATTTGATTTAAATCACCACAAACATTGCCATCAACACCACCCGACTCACCAACACCATTGTAGTGCTCATCACACCACAATCACCATTAATTTCAGCACCAACATATACCGTCCGCCTTCTGCACCCCACCACCCCTTCTCCCTCTCTAGTCCCCTTCATATCTTCTAGCCAATGTCGATCCCCCTTCCTTCCGTGTCTTTGTCGAATATTTCAAATGACCCCCAAACAAACACGACACGCTTGAAATATTTGTCTTCTTCGCTTTCCCCCCTCTCCCCCACACCAGAACCACTCCCAAATCACCATTACTTGAGATTCGTACCCATTGATTTCAGCCACCACCATCATTGCTGACATGGTACTTGTTTCCCATATCACAAGAGGAATCGAGAAGTTCTCTAATCCCAAAAAACTCAGCTATAGAAAAATTAGGTTGAATATGACATCAATTCCTTCAACTCTAAATTCAACCGCACCAGTTAGTTTCTCCAAAACCACCAGTCGGTGTTAGAACGATGATGTTAAATCTTCGAAGAAAGATGCTGTGGATGATGAAGATTTTGATACCTGATAACTTGCGCGTTTTGTTGTTCAAGTTTGGACCTACTCTCTTATTCTGTTTCACATAATTCATATCTCAATTGCTCGCTGAGCTATCTCTCCATTTAAATAAATAAATAAATTGATAAACGGTTTGGTAGTTAATCATTTAACCTATCACGTGGGTGCAAAACATTTCATATATATATATATATTTATTTATTTATTTTTGAACGGATATCATATATTTATTTAGAAAAGTATGATTGGATTATATGCAATGAACACATAATTTTAAAAAATAGATGCGGCATATAAATTAGAGCACAAACTTTGTAAACTTTAGATAGAGATTTTAAATGAACTTACTTACAGATAATTTTTTTTCTGAAACTGCTAAAAATAATTCCCACTTATCATGAAAATTTTGAAAATGGAATATTAGTATCATCTATTTTGGGTGTACCATGCTTGACCTATGCTATGAGATTTGTACTGTACGCAAAATTTCTTCAAATCCATAATTGGCTATTAATTGAATGGATAAATTAGGTTTAGTTACTTATCGTACACATTCCAATATGAAAATTACCATATACAGTTAAAATTTAACCAATTACGAGTATTGGTTATAAATGGTAATTAAAGTATAATTTTGGATAGACAGATAAAATCAAAATCTCTCCAATAACGTTTGATAAAAAAACGATTGATAAAAAAAAAATCGTCCACAATGGTTATTGCTTCTCTACAGGTTTCACAGTGCTTCATTAATTTCGAGTTACTATCTGGTAATTTTTCTCATCTTTTACTACTTCATATATCATGTCTTTTGCCTCTGAGCAGTTAAACTGATTTTGAATGTGAAGGTCTCAATTAGTTGTAGTACTTTTTAACACAATTTCAATATTTTTCATAGTTTTAGATGGTTCAAATTTAACAATTTGGCTGGTGGATACCTGCATTATTCATTCATTTTTGTGATTTTCAGATGCAAAGAAATTTTAATTTGATTATCTCTAGATTAATCGTAAGTACATATCAAAACTATGACCAAATTATGAAGAGGAATGAAAATTCATGGAGCAAAACTTGTGCTTTTTTTTAAAATTTTATTTTATGGCGTGTTAAGTCATATAATTATTGCATCCAATTATTTACCATATTTCGCAGTCATTTGTGAGATTTTATATTTCTTTTCTAGCCAAACTATCGATTTTGCCTTTTATGAGATTTTAGTGTCTACTAAAAAAGGAAACAAAATATATAAAGCATTTGTTCTTTTATAACAACATAAGTATAGCATTACAGCTGTCCAATTACCATATACCAATTGCACCTATATATGCTAATCAGTCTAATCCAAAAATTAATATGGAAATTAGAATGAAAACTTTCCCAATTTAGAAATACTAATAGCTGTTGATGAATATTCTTACACTCTAGTTCATATATAAGCCTTTACTTCATCGCCTTCTTCTTTAACAATTTAAACTTTTGGATCTTTTGTAACAGGTTTCGGACAAGCAAAAATGCCTGTATTCCCTGATTATAAATCAAGGATCACTCCGTACGTTTTCGGATCATGGATTCTCGCTGCCTTCGGAGGGCTCATGTTCGGTTACGACGTCGGGATTTCCGGTACGTTTTTAATGTTGTTTTACCCCTTTTCTCTCGAGTTTATCTGCACTCCGATGAGTTTTGTTTTCATTACGATAAGAATGAAAGTTGAGTTTTGTGACGTTATTTTGAGTGGGACCCGAATTGATTGGATGCATTATCAACACATGTCCAACGGATTTCTCGTTCTAATACCTTCCATGAATGGTCGGTTAAGATTATGAGTCTGATTCCGTCACTGATCTTTTGAACAGGTGGTGTGACGGGGATGGATGATTTCTTGATATATTTTTTCCCAAGAGTTCATGAGAGGAAAATGAGAGCGACTGAAAATAACTACTGTAAATACGACGATCAAACTCTTCAGCTATTCACATCATCTTTGTACTTGGCCGCGCTTGTTGCTAGCTTTTTCGCGTCGAAGACTTGCTCAACTTTTGGCCGGAAACCGACCATTCTGGTGGCCTCCGCCTTCTTCATGGCTGGGGCCAGCCTCAGCGCAGCCGCTACGACCGGCGTGATGCTTATTCTAGGCAGAATCCTCTTCGGTGTCGGTGTCGGTTTTGGAAACGAGGTAAGAAAAATCAATCATAAATTTTGGTTTCTGACCATGCTGTCTTTGTCATTCTGCCTTATTTATTGGGGAAAATCAATAATTGATTACATGTTGAATAAAACAAACGATGGCACTAGAGGAAATAGCGAGTTCATCTTATGTTGTCTAATTTATCAGAAGTAAAACCCTACTTTCAAAATTAAGTACTCTCTAATATAAAACATAGAATTTGTACACATGTTATTTCCAAAAAATTAGACAATTAAATTGAAATTAACTTGTGGTAGACCTAAATATTTAGGAGAATACTCCTCCGTCCCAACAGAATTGACATGTTTGCTTTTTTACGGTCTTCAATGATCATATTTGACATGCAATATCTCTAGTTGCATATACCAATTCCACATAAAAATTGATATTTAAAAAATATATGTTAACATGAATTCATCAATATCTTACTTGATGTATTTATTATATATATATTAATTTATATTGATGGTTAAATTTTATCAAATTTGACTTTGAAAAGGCAAACATGTCAATTCTGCTGAGACGAAGGTTATGGGGTTTTTGTTTTTGGAACATATGGCATTGCTAACGCATCAAATAAATTGTAACATGTTACATTTTCTACTTTTATAATTGTAACTGAGATACCTTATTACAAACTAAAACTAAGGTTATTGTAACACTTTGAAAGTGTTGTTTTAGGTGCTAAAAGTGCTAACTTGAACCTATTGTAACACTTTTACAAGTATTATCTTCAGTGATGTTTCATTAGATCTAGCGCAATACTTTTCAAGTGTTTAAGTAATACTTTATAAACTATTGTAACATTTTAATAAGTGTTATACGAAAAGTGTTACGATAGATCTAATTTATTGCAGTAAAAATATGATTATTTCACTTGTCATGTACAATAGTTTTCATTTGCACTAAAAATTTGTCAGTAAATTGCAGGCAGTACCCTTATTTCTGACAGAAATTGCACCCGTCCATCTCCGAGGAGGAGTAAACATCCTCTTCCAACTCTTCGTAACCAT
>JAULKM010168672.1:0-15854 GCA_032355605.1 Rubia tinctorum | reverse complement strand
ATAATAATAGTAATAGAATATGGTACATTAAACATATTTACTCAGAATTATTTATGGATCTAAACCGGTGATATTCTTATAAAAAAAATTTAGATAGGCTTATTAATATATTCTTTTTTTCCCTGAGAGAATTTTGCACCATAAAAGTAATCAGTTTACACTGCATTTCATGCTATCCCTTTCGAAACACTCGATTCGAAACACTCGATTTCTTACATTATTGCAACCCTTACATTATTCGTTTCTCACACAAAATTGTAACTATTTTCATTTCTTCAACTGTAAATTTCAACCAAATAACTGACCTAACTTTTTAGTGAAGAATTTACACTCTAGAGGTACCGTAACTTTTTAGTTAATGGTTTTAGTTTTTTTCCTCTCATGTTGATGTTTTTCATTTTTCGTGTGAGTTTTAGTTGATATGAGTCGATGCTATATGGGTTGGGTTGATATTTTTAGTTTTTTTCCTCTCAAGTTGATATTTTTCATTTTCTATGTGAGTTTTAGGTGATAAAAATTGATGTTTGTAACTTTTTTTGGTGATATAGGTTAATGTTTTGTAGTATTTTTTCCCCGTTTTGTTGATTTTTTTCATTTTTCGGGTGAGAATTAGGTGACAGAAATTGTTGTTTGTAGTTTTTGTGTGATATAGGTTGGTGCTTGTAGTTTTTTTAACGATAATTTAAGTTTTGTTGGTATTTTTTTTTATTTTAAGTTTATGATGTATATAATTTTCAGTTGATGTTTTGTTAGTTATAGTCAATATTTTTTATAAAAAATTGTTTATTTTAATTTATATATTTTTTGTTACAATTTTTTAGTCAATTTTCTATGATTTTCCGTTGATGTTTTGCTAGTTATAAATGATGTTTATGATTTCCAGTTCGATGATCATTTTAATTTTTTGCAATTTTTTATTTTTTTCCAGATTGCAGGTGGCAGGAAAATGATGGAGAAAATTGGAGAAAAGTCCTTGGAAAAATATTAGAAATAGTTCTCTGAAAAATTATTAGAGGTGAGTCCCTAGAGTTAGATAGAGTTAGAATTGCATAAATGTCTCTAACTAAAATTTAGACTGCCTAATAGGAAACCATCTCGTAAAAAAATGGTAACAAACTTTTAAAAATATACAAAAATAAAAAGTGTTCCGAATTTTAAAAATTATGTATGTCCCTAATAATAATACGTGTAACTAAAACAATTGAAAATTACTCTCTCGATTGTATTCATTACAAAAAGTTGGGTGAGATAGCCTCACAATATGTTATAGTGATACGGAGGTTTTAAATACAATTGTTTAAAAATGGAAGATGACATGGAGTACCTTTTATAATTGAGTTATTTATTTATAACCACGACTTTAGGTTGAAAGTGTCAATATAACCCTGCAATCTCAGAAAGTGTCAATATAACTCTAACTAATTATTATATGTGTTAATCTAACCCTAACTTTTGAAAAATTAGTGCCGATATACCCAAAATCATTATTTCCGGCGTTGAGCAATCGAATTCAGGCAAGACAAAAAATGTAATGACAAAAATACCCCCCTTCCTAAACATATCTTTCTTCTTCAAAAAATCTAATGTTGCAGCCGCCTTGCACCGCTAGGATCCACCGCCACCGCCGCAAACCGTCGTCGTCGTCGGAAACATTCTCAAACACCATCCACCACTCTCCCAGCCACCACCACCACCCGTTCCAGTCACCCTACCCACCCTAGCACCACCAACACCCTCTGCAGCACCATCACCACACCAGCCCTATCTACCACCACCCGTTACAGCCACCACCACCAGCCCCAACCACCACTACTCGTCACAGCCACCACCACCAGTCCCAACCATCACTACTCGTCACAGCCACCACTACCACACACCCCAGTCGCCGCCACCCGTTAAAGCCACCACCACCACACGCCCCCGCCGCCACACACCACCGCCACCACTCGTCTCACCACCACACGCTCACGCCACCAGTCATCATTTCACCAATCGATTTCTCCTTTCTCCATCCCCGCCACCAATCTAGTCCACCGTAGAACCCTAGTCTCTCGCTGCCACCCCTCTCGATCTCCTCCGCCCCAGCCCTAGCCCCGCCCCCCGCCATCTCCACTACCCTAACCCTAAACCCCGTCGTCACTGCCTCATCCACTACCTGCCACCCGCTCCAAATCCCACCCTAAACCTGTCACCGTCCTCTTCTCCACCTACCCAACTCCTCCTCTAAGTACCTCCCCAAATTGCGTCACCCTCGAGACCGACGAGTTGAAAGCACCACCGCGGCGCTGAAGGCAATCGACGATGCGTTGAACACACCACCGCTAGACCGACGAGTTGCCTGTGGAGGAGAGAACACACCACCACCACCTCGGCGGCGGAGGTGGGGAAGACGAAAGAAATGAGAAAGAAATAAAAAGGAAAGAAAGAAATGAGGGCTGGGAAATAGAAAAAAAATGAGGGCAATTGTGTATTTTCATATGTTTATTAAGGGCAAATTTGTCATTTCACCCATTTTCGGCCAAATGGTAGTTGACTAAAAAGTCAGCCTAGTCCAAGGTTATATTGACATTTCTCAAATTGTAGGGTTATATTGACACTTTCAATCAAAATGTATGGTTATTTTAGCAATTTAATCTTTATAATTTTTAAAACTTTATTTTGTCTCACTATAAGTTATGATAAGACGATCTCATATAAACCTTTCTCCGCATTTATACCTCATCAAATGTAAACCAAATCAAATCAAATGCACTTTATTGATCAAAATCAAAATCAAATGCACTTAATAATTAATACATGGCACATGATAAAAAAAATCAATATCTAGCACGTGGAGGTAGGGCTTAACGATGGTAAAGTGTACACAGCCTTTCTAATACCCTCAGAATTTGAGAGACCATTTCCATGAAAAAATGTCCAACTGGTGCTCGAAAGAATTGATGTGAGGAAAGATGAGTTATAATTTAGAAGAACATGAGATTGTTTTCATGGCATGCCCGGGACATGAAATTAATATAACATGGTAGATGGTACTTAACTTCACGGTAGGCCGGTGGGTGGATTATGGAAAATGAAAGAAGGTGAAGATTTTGAGGGAGGTCAAGTTGATAGTGTCTGTAAAATTTTAAAGGATCTTGATCATCCATATTGGTGATAAGTGAAGTTATTAACGTTCTGCAAAATGGTTGGTCTGATGTTTGGTCTGATTCGGTTCAATACACATTGTAAGATTGCATAATCTCATAATGGGTGATTGATTATCATTCAGTATAAACAGATTGTACAAGAGAGTTATGTCATATCTACAACTGTGCTAATGTAGGTAATTAAATATTTACATATTTGTTGTCTAATACACCCCCTCCGTCGGAGCGGGAGGAGGACGTACGCTCATGCTGGATCGAAACCGAAGAAAAATATGTCGTGCCAATCCCTTAGTGAAGATATCAACATACTGGTACTCAGCAGGAACATGAAGTACACGAACAGAACCAACCTAGACCTTCTCACGGACGAAATGAATATCAAGTTCAACATGTTTAGTTCGTTGATGTTGCACTAGATTGCTGGACAGGTACACAACAGAGATATTATCGCAATATACAAGTGTGGCACACCTGATGGAAACACACAACTCAAAAAAAGGGTTGCGAAGCCAACTCGTTTCTGCGACTGCATTCGCAACACCCTGTATTTGGCTTCTGCACTAGACCGAGAGATAGTCACTTGACGCTTGGAAGACCAAGACACCAGGTTGTCGCCAAGAAATACACAATAGCCAGAATTTGAACGTCTAGAATCCGGCCAGCCAGCCCAATTTGCATCAAAATATGCAGTGATTGTGTGGGACAGAGACTTGATCAAATGAAGTCCATTTGCAATAGTACCCTGAATATACCTCAATATGTGCTTAATGAGTTGTATTATGAGGTTCTCGAGGTGCATGCATAAATAAGCAAACTTGTACATCATAGGCAATGTCTAGACGAGTGATGGTGAGGTACTGAAGAGCTCCAGTCAAACTTATGTACAGACCGGGATCATCAAGCAATGGATCGACGGTAGCGCTAAGTTGGCACCAGTATCAATGGGTGTCACTGACGGGTTGCAAGATGACATGGAGACCTGACCAAGAATATCCCTGGCATACTGCTGATGTGATAAGAATAAACCAGTGAAGGAGCGAGCAACAGATATACCCAGAAATACGACTCAATGTATAAGATCATGGGTCAACCCTACATAGTACCAATTGATTTTATGTTAGGAGCTCATGATTCTAATACAAATTGATCTGGTTTAATTGTTTGAATTAACGATTATTCTCATATTAGGTTGAATTACTATTGTGATACTATCATCAATAGTGTAAAACAAACCTGTTTTGCGATGATCCTAATCCAACTCATGTTCTCTGTTGGGGGTGGATTATGGAAAATGAAAGAATGTGAAGATTATGAAGAAGGTTAAGTGGATAGTATATCTGTAAAATTTTAAAGAATCTTCATCTTCCACATTGGTAATAAGTGAAGTTATTATCGTTCGACAAAATGTTCGTCTAATGTTTGGCTTGATTCGGATCAATCCCAAATTAATCTAATTTAATTGTGCGATATATGATTCCTCTCATATTAGGTTGAATTATTTATGGCAATATTGTCATCAATAGAATAAAACTAAACCATCTCGCGACAGTCCAAACCCAACTCACATTTTTTCTATTCTTGGGCAAACAATCAAACACTCAGTGGATTCTGTTTTACAGTGATAGGAAGACCATGCATTGAAGGATAAAAAAAGTAAAGTCTCAAATTCTCAACGAACGCTTGACTTCCACAAGCAAGTTATCCTTGTGGCAACTTTTCTGACACCTTTAGTTTTAAAAAAATTTAAAACAAAAGGATTGTTGGGCCACGCTTTCACAGTTCATATTCACAGTTCATATACATATGATCATTGATAAAAAAATGTTTGAATGTTATGTTCAGTTGCTGAATCGGAACAAAGAATTAAAGGCACACATATGATACCAATTTCATCTACAAGACTACAATGAATACAACTGACAAGTTTCAATTAACATCCATTCAAAGAGACAACTAGTGCGTGGTCCTAGATTGTATATTTGGTGGTGTTTTAGATGGTGGAGTATAGCGGTGTCTAATTTTTTGGGGTAAGAATGGGGGATTACGGTGAAGATTTTTTTTTCAAAAAAAAACTAACTAATCTATTTTTTTAAAAAAAGTTTGGGTTGCCTCCTGAGAAACTCCGTATATTTAACATCGTCGGCACGACCCTAATGTTATCCATATGGTGATGGTTTGTACCACATCACCATAGGTAACCAAAAATGAAGAGATGGGGGTAGCAATCTTCCAAGAGGAAGATGTAATAGAGGAGGAGTCAACCTTAGAGGAAATAAGTGGTTTGGAAGCTTAGCATATTCAATTGGTTTCTCTATAGTTTCCTCTAAGAATTATGAAAACGTGGGAGTTGGTTCTATAGGTGGAGGTTGGGGTGAAAACATGTAATATGATGATATCATATTAAGTATAATCACCTCTTCCTCAACTTCTTCATTCTCAACATACCACTCACCATCCCCTTTGGATTCATCTACCAAAATCTCAAGTTCATTTTCGAAATATTGGGTTTCTAGTTGGCTCACCCTTTCAATCAAATCACTCATTTGCCCCTCAACTTTTTCAATGCTTGAGAAGAGTGGAGTTCCCAAATTTCTAATGTCGCTATGCAATTGTGATTGGAGTAACTCACTACACTTGGTCACATTGGCTATAGCTTGCAAAATATCTCCATAATCCTATATGGGAACTAATCTTAGGGATTGGGTTTGTGCATTGTATAGGTTGGTGAAGGTCAACTATCTAACCCAAAGTATTGGTTTCCCGATGCATTTCCATAACACGAATTCGAGTTACCACTAAACCTCGAATTTGGAGAATCGTGGTATGGGTACTAATCTCGATCTCATCGGCCTTGGGAACCAACAACTCCTACTCCTCTCTCATTTTCGCTCATCCAAGGGCAAGACTTTGTAGGGTGGTCGCAATGACATATCTTACAAAATCTCACTCGTGGAGCCTCTTTTCTCCCATAGTCACTCTACCATGGGCAACACTCTGTAGGATGATCATAATGACACACCCTACAAAGTTTCATCCGTTGAGTACTTTCTCCCCACATTTTTTTCAATTAAAAATACAAACAAAGAAAACACACAACGTTCGGAATCGTAGTGCAAGGGTCCTCGGTTTTCACCAAGAACTCAAACAATACCTATTCCGGAAAATAACATACAAACAAAAGACCAACGCTGACTACTCAACCAACACGCTATGCAAGTTAACTACTATACCTTTAAATTAACATCTCCGACAACAACGCCAAAATTTGACCCACCTTTTCCCGGCGTCGCTAATAAATAACCTTTTTCACGGGAGATCTGCTAAGCAGAGTGAGGACTGTGGATCAAAGATAGAGATTTGTATGTTGCTCCTGTTCCTACTACTACACTACCAAGAATGGTAGATAGTGACAAGTACCGGGGGTCGTCCATAGAAATGTTAGGAATCTAATAATTAACTATACACAACCGTGATCAGGTCGTCAATCCGACAACGTGTTAGGAATAAACAGTGTTGGTAAAACAGTCATTGCAGGGGGGAGGGGGATTTGTACTAACAACTACTAGCATGTAATTGATCACAGAAATAAACTATATAAACTAGCACTCGAGAAATATTTGTGTAATATGATTATGGTCTTAAGTCTTCAAATGCACCATGTTGGTGTGGAGCATGCACTTAGAGCACGTGGGAGACTCACCCCACTCCGCGTGAGCCATGTGAGATTCTCACCACACCTTATGTAAAACACAGTTGTCATTTTAATGAGTAGGAGTCGACTATTTAATATAATAAAAAAATCCGAGCCCATTTAAATTTCAACGGCGCCCCTTAAATCAAGTTTAAATTTAAATAATTTTTAGACTTTCTTTTAAAAGTAAATCGCATTTAATAATGTCAAGGTCATGAAATGCGGTGATGGCATAGAATGTCCTGCTGCCCATATGCCCTTATTTATTAGGCAGTTCACAGTTACAAACAAACACCTCAAATTCATGTTGATGCCGTTTGACTCTTTTGTCAACATTAGATAAGCTCTAAGGCTCATTTCTGGTTATAAAAGTATGATCATTGATAAAAAGTTGTTTGAATGTCATGTTCTGTTGCTGAATCGGAACAGTGAATTTAAAGGCACACATGTCCTCCAATTCCATCTACTCCATACGAATTTGTTGCAGAATTGATGGGCCAACCGGATAATTTGATGAGACAAGACAAGAACAGAGCTTCGTTTTCAACTTACGTTGTTTAATGTTGTCACACTGATAGTGAAAATAAGATATCCATTTTTAGTCCAAATTGAGTACTATTTAGTTTATAATTTAATGTCGTAAGACTAGTTATTTTTATTCATGTCAATGGTATCCACTTATTTTTTATTCATGTCAAAGGTATCCACTTCTAAGTAAAATATATACTTTTATTATAAACAAAAGAGTGAAATGCGTTTTTAACCCTATGTTTTGGGCGAAAGTGCAGAAATGACCTTGTAAAATCTGAAAGTGCAAAAATAACTATGGAAATCGTTGACCAAATTGTCAACGGTCAATTTGCCCGGAAATTAGTGAAATGACCATAATATTCTCGACTTAAAAGATTCAAAAAAATAAAAATAACATGAAAAGACAAGAATAGCCCTCCCTTCTTTCTTCTTCACTCAGCGTCACCGCTTATCTCTGTTTTCCCTTCTCACAATGTTCATGTTTCAGCCTCGATTCTCACCTCTGTTTTCCCTTCTTTCTTTTGTTTTCCAACTTTCTCAATTTTCACTCTGGGCCACTCAAATTCCAAGCCAAAATCCAATGTGACTCCCATCGACTCCCTTCTCCGATTTTGATTTCATCCGGCCCACCCATATTCGACTCCCATCTCTGCTGCGGCTCGGCGATGGTGCGACGGGATGGCTAGGCATGAGGTCTTGGAGCGGCGAAGCTACGGAGCGGTGGGGCGATGGGGATAGAGTTTCTGGTGGTGGGCGACAAAGCGATGGAGCGGGGGAGGTAGGGTTTCTTCTTGTGGGAGACGGAACGAAAAAGCGGCGGAGTAGGGTTTCTAGTGGTGAGCAACGGAGAGGCGGGGATAGGGTTTCTGGGTGGTTGCGGGGTGCAGCGGAGCGACGAAACTGGTTTTGAGGGCTCTGGGGTTTAGGCGGAGGTGGTGGGTGACGGAGGGGAGCGACATAGCTAATTTTTATTATTCTGCCGCGAGAAGTGGAACAACGTTGGGTCATGATTTCAGGTAGAAAACAGAGAACTCAAAAAAATGGTAAGGTCGCTTGAAATTGATCGATTTAATGCCTCCTTGATGCACTGTGACTTAGATATGGATGTTGTTTTCTGGATGCGCTGGGTTTAGATTGGAGAAATGAGATGGGTTTGGGCGACGGTGGTTCTAGCCAGCGCTGTGTCGGCAACGGTGATGGAGCGTTGGTAGTGCGGTGGCGGAGATGGTGACAGGTTTGAAGATGAAGAAAACCCTAGGGTATTTTTTGTCATTAAAATTTTGTTTTTAAGAATAGGGTTATTTTTGTCTTTTTACAAATGGTCAATGCTGGAATTAGTTCGGTCAATGCCGAAATAGTTCAATTTGGGTATTGTACTATTTTAAAAAACTTAGGGTTACTTCTGTACTTTCATATTTTACAAGGTTATTCCTGCACTTTCTCAATCTTATAGTGTTATTTTTGCACTTTTCCCTAAACAAAAATTGTATGTACAGTATGTTTAGAAGACAATTTTTAATTATTTTTCCGTCACGCCTTCTTTCTTTTGTTAAAAAATTCATACTTTTTTTCCAAAATTCTTTTCCCATCTTCTCATTGTGGGAAGAAGAAGATGGGAACCATCAATTTATTTTAGTTGATATTTATTGAATGTTTATGTTATATAATAAGTGTGAAATATGTCTTCATATATTAGTTTTATTTTTTGACCTTATCAATTAAATCGTTGTATTTTATGATGAACATTCGATTTAGTTATTCGCATAGATATATTGTTCTCGATCTGGTTGTACAGATCGTGTGTTCATGGCTATGTTTCTGCTTTTGTTTTAGAAGTTTCTTTTATTTGGGTGTGCTGATTTATATTTTTCAAAGTGTTTACAGTTTGAACAACACATAGATCGTGCTTAGATCAAGTGGTGTTACAGTTGTAGAAGATCAATTTTTGACGTAGTGATAGTGATGCATGATACGCTTCTCTTTGTCAATTGGTCATGATTTTTGCAGGAAGTGAGTTAATATCTCTGATGGCGATGTTACAGTTTATATTGGATGTCTAATCGATAATAATACATATAATCGATGGTTAATATGTAGCTTAGATATCCTTGCAATAGATTGGTTAGTACTAGAGACTAGTTAGGTTGGATGTGAACTTCATTTATTATAAATTGCACCTCGTCAGCGAGCGCACGTTTCCTCTAAAAAAAATCATACACCATCTTTGAAGGGGGTTAAAAATCCAAAGCTCAAACCAAAACAAATTAGCTTGGAGTTCAAATACTTCTTTGTCCCGTTCTAGAAAATCCAAATCCAACACTCGGGTCATTTTTCAAAATCAAACTAGCTATGCAACGTCGTGCTCTAATTATTTCATTGGAGAGATTGCCGAAAATAGTCATCAAAGCTTAAATCGTCAAATTAAACAATTGTTTTTAATAAAACATCATCAAAGCTTAAATGGTCAAATTAAACAAAAAAACTACTAACATAAACTCATATCACCAAAACCTCACCCTGAAAATGAAAAACATCAACGTGAGAGGAAAAAAGAAGCTACAAACATAAACCCATATCACCCAGAAAGGTATAAACATCAACTCATATCATCTAAACTTCACTTAAATAAATGAAGAACATCAACATGAGAATAATAAAAGCTACAAACATCAACTCATATCATATAAATATCACTCGGAAAATGAAAAATATCAACGTGAGAGGGGGGGAAATCTACAAACATCAACATGTATCACCCAAAAGTCACAAACATCAACTTAAATCACCTAAATCTCATCCGGAAAATGAAAACATCAAAATGAGAGAAAAGAAAGCTACAAACAACAACTCATATCGCCCAAAAAACTACAAACATCAACTCATATCACTTAAACTTCACCCGAAAAATGAAAAATATCAACATGAGATAAAAAAAACTACAAACATCAACCATTATCACCCAAAAAATTACAAACATCAACTCATATCACTTAACCCCACCCGGAAAATGAAAAACATGAACATTAGAGAAAAAACTACAAATACGAACCCATATCACCCAAAAAGTTACAAACATCAACTCATATCACCAAAACTCATCCTGAATATGAAAACGTTACAAACATCAACCTGCATTAGAGCGTGCACTTTGTGAAAAGGAAGCGGCAGAATGGGAAGCGTACGATTAATTACAACAGCGGGTTTACTCATCGAAACTTCTCCAGGCCGGTGAGAAGTGGAATGGTTGTGCCGACGAAGAAGCGTGGTGGTGTTGTGCGCATGGCGACGGATAAATGCGGTTACTGGCGATTCCGATCGGTTGTAGAAAGATTGGGAAGAGAAGAAGAAGAAACGAAAAAAAAAGAAAAACTTTTGAAATTGTGGTTATATATATGTGTGTGAACTGAAGTTATTTAATTTACGCATGAAGTCCTCCACTTTTTGAGTAGTTTTAAAAATAAAACTCCATCTCAATTACGATATACAATAACCGCATAATAGTCTCTATCAAAAGTTTATGCAGTATAAAACAAGATTTTGCGACTTCCAAATTATTGAGGAAGTATGACAATTTTAATTGTAGCCATTAAATATATGTTATCTTTATTGTGTATAAATCTCGTTTGTACAACACACCAACATCTATACAGAGGCGGATCTGCATGGTAACATGGGGTAACCATGGTTACCTCATGGTAAAAAAATAGGGGTTATTAGTATTAGGTTACCCCATGTAAATTTTTTTTTACCATTAATATTAAATATATATATATATATTTTTTTATATATTAGTGGTTACCCCATTGAAAATTTTCTGGATTCGCCACTGCCTCTATAGTATTCTAAATTTTAAATACAATGTCATAGGGAATATCCTTTAATCTAATATAATTAAGTCATCGATGAAATGAATAAAATAATCTATATAGCCTAGAAAACAAAGAAGTCCTCCTTTTTGGCATGCTGGTTATTCAATCCGTCAACCCAAGCTCCGCCATTCTCAATCTTTTTACTCTTCAAATTTTCATCATCATCGTCCTGAACTTGAAATACCCCATAAACAAAGGACTCCAAATCAATTTGCAAATTGCGCCTTGAGTCCTCAACGGAGGGAATAAACGGCGGCCGTGAAATTCGCAGGAGTTTGTCCCAGTCAATATTTTCGAAAAACTCGTGCCTTTTGATGCCCTCTAGAGATATCCTATTTTTGGGGTCCTTTTCCAGCAATTTCCCAATCAAGTCCCTCAACGGCGTCGTTTCGCCCACCAGCTCCGGCGTCTTCACCAGGATCCGGAAAAACGTCTCCCTCCGATCCGACCCACGGAACGGCGTCGTTCCGTAGAGCATTTCGTACAGCATTACCCCAAAGCACCACCAGTCGACGGAGAAATCGTGGCCCTTCCCGGCGATAACCTCCGGCGCCAAATAATCCTCCGTTCCGACGAACGAGTTCGACTTTCCGATGAAATCCCAGTCGTGGTGACTCGACGAGTCGGAGCTGATTTCCGCCGGGTGAACCGAGTCCGACTCGGTCACGATCCCGGACTTGCAGAACAACGACAGTGGAGAGAATAACCCCCTCTTCTTCTTCCCTCTCCCCGCCGTCATACTCTTCGCCGGGCGCAATTCCGGCGGGGATGACTTGCCGGACCACCGGCATTCCGTGGAGAGCTTTGTGGAGAGATCGAAATCAACCAGCATTATGTGCCCGTTCTCCTGAATCATCACATTTTCCGGCTTTAAATCTCTGTAAACAATTCCGATTCCGTGCAAATACTCCAGCGCTAGCACAATTTCAGCAGCGTAAAATCTGAAACCCAAAATCACGAAATTTTATAAATGAATTTAAAATGAATGAATAAAGTATTTAATTACCAATTCCTTTACCTGACTGTGTCGTCGGAGAACATCTTCTCCGTCTGTTTCTTCCGGAGAGAATTGAGATCGCCGCCGGGACAGTAATCAATTGCGTAACCCACCAAACGATCAGTTTCCAAAACTCCCCGGAGTTTCGGGAGCAGGGGATGATCCAGCAACGCCAGAACATCTTCCTCGAAGCTAATTCTCCTGTATCTTCCGCCGCCGCCGCCGCTGCTGCTAATGCTATGGGGAAATCCATTTCCACCATAGCTCCTGTTGTTCCTCCTGCGACTACGACTACTAGCACTTTCCCAGAGAGATTTCTTCATGACCGTCTTCAGAGCGAGAAATTCGCCGTCTTCTTCCGGTGATCGGACCAGAAACACCACCCCCTTGGCGCCCCGGCCAAGCGCCGCGACCACGTTCAGATTCTTGAGGTGTAGAGAAGCTGCTGGGTGAAGTTGTTCCTCCACGTTCGTCATTTTTTGAATTTTATGAGAGCTGGGGTTTGGTGGTGAGAAAAGCAGTGGGGTGGCGCTTTAATTTATAATGTGTGTTGTGTGTGTGGCTTTTGTTCTGACTTGCTGGGGAAGGATGTGGACTGACTTCCTCGAGATTTCATATTATATTTCTGTAACATGGATTGTGTTGTGTCACACTAAAATACTCTAAATGTTTGCGATGAAATTCCATACTTTTGGGTTAATTTTTTTCAAAAACATATTTGATCATAAATTTAATTAGTACTCCCTCCGTTTTTCTATGTTTGATACCATAGGTTTAGGTGTTTTTTTTTAAAGTTGAAATGTGTGGATGAAATTGAATGAGGAGAGTAAAAAGTTTAATGAGTAGTTGAGAATGATGTACTTTTTGCTATAAAAGGAAATGTGACAATCTTAGAAAAACATACTAAAATGGTAAATGTGCCAAATTTAGGAAAACAGAGGGAGTAAGAGAGTATTCAAAAACTTCACTTACGAGAAAAAGGTCCCACCGAGATTTGAACTCAGGTTACTGGATTCAGAGTCCAATGTCCTGACCACTAGACCATGGGATCGGTGACGTTTGTCGTGCTTCAGCAAATAATATTAATAATACACCCGCTGAAGTTTTAATAACCTATTCCAAGGTCGACTCAAATTAGTGAAAATACAGTCTGATGATATCGGATCGAAGCAGCATGCGCATTCAGCCTAGGGGTGACAAATTGGCAGTCGGGTCAAATACAGGTTGGACAATATGAGCTAAAAAATATGGGTATGACTCATTTCGACCCATTTTATAATAGGTCAAAAATGGATCGAGTCACATATGAGTTGGGTTGAAACCCGCCAACCCACGGGTAAAAAAATATTCAACACATGGGTCAAAATCCGCGGGTTTCAACTCATATATGAACCTGTATGAGTTTATATGCTAACTCACATATATGTAAAATCTGCGGGTGTCAACCCATGTAATAACCCATATGGATTTATATAACAACTCATATGGGTAAACTCGCGAGTTTCAACTCATATATTGATCTCATATGGGTAAATCCGCAGGTTTCAATTCATATATTGACACATATGAGTTTATATACAAACTCATATGGGATGAAACCCGTTAATCCTCAAACCCAACTCGCCAAACCCATATTTTTCAAATACTCATTTAACTCATTACTCATTTAACTCATTATCCATTTTACTCATACCCACCCGGATTTAAAAATAGATAACTTGTTTGACCGCGGGTTAAGGGTCTATTTTGACACCCCTAATTCATCACTAACTCATTTAAAATTGTAATTTAATTAATTTTTAATTTGATCATTAAATTATATTGATACATAAATATAAATATCATTGTTGGCAGAGGAGGAGACAGAAAATATGTATGGATGAGCTGATATGTAAGAAGAAAAATATTTTCTCAATTTTTCTGTATATTAGAGGGGATGATTTAATTTTTAAAAAAATTACTCCCATATTTCCCGTAAATTTCATCTCGGCGGGGGGTGAAACCCTCTCTAGCCTTGCCTACATTTGTCCCTGATTGTTGATACCTTGTCAGATTTGTTTATACTCCCTCCGTTTTTCTATTTATAACACCATACGTTTAATTGCTTGGATTTAGGTGAAGAAAATGAATGGATGAAATTGAATGTAGAAAGTAAAAAAGTAAAATAAGTGGAGGAAATTGAAAGAATCTTTCCAAAAATGGAAAAAGTGCCAAATAAAAGAAAATATTTATTTATAATAAGTGTGTCATAAATAATAAAACAGGGAGTAATATACTTCCTCCGTCCCACTTTATTTTATTGGGAGTCAAATTTAAAAAAAATTGACCGTGAATATAAATTAATCCATACTCCCTCCGTCCCACCAGTTTTGGCCTATTTTTGGTCAAATTTCTCAGACAATGTTTGACCATAAATTTCAATTACTATATGGACTCTAATATCATCATGTAAGATATTGTTAGGCTTCTATGTTTACGTAGTTTCAAAATATCAATTTTAATGTACAATTAATATACGTAATTAAAGTTATTGATGGTCAAACATGATCTGAGAAAGTTGACCAAAAAATAGGCCAAAACTGGTGGGACGGAGGGAGTATATAATAAAAATATCATGTGATACATTGTTAGATTTTTCTTAACATCTATTTTCTAAATATAAATTTTTTATGCGGCATTATTCTAAGTAATTAAAGATATTTAAGCTCAATTATGCTCACTGAAAACCGTAAAAAAAGTAAATGAGCAAAATAAAGTGGGATGGAGGGAGTATATTTATATAACATCCATTTTTAAAAAATTTAAATTATTTTTAATGAAAGATATAAAGAATCAAAATTTTCAAGTCAACTGTTTAAAATCAAAGTGTTCAGTTTAAAATGAGACGGGGTATTAGGAAACTATATTGAAATGTCATGAGAGAGAAAATTGTACAATTTTATCGAAAATATAATAGAAAAAAGCATGGCCAAGAAATAAATATATTATCTAAGGCCATGTGCAGTGGTAGAAACCGCTAGCGGTTTCTTACCAATTAAATATATTATTTTTATCAACCTCTTTCTTCCACCTAACACTAAGAGATCACTTAAGAGACCACCTTTTTTGCCTCCACAGTGGCAAGAGACCACTCTGCACTATTCATGGAGCCCACTTGATTTTCTCTATCCTACTCATTTATTCTACCATTAACATTTAATATAAATAAATTTGATCACCCAAATAAGTTGAATGTAAAATTTATTAATACGTTATGAATTTTAAATTGAATTTTGTTTTTTCAAAAAATATTAAATAAATTTTTGGTTCTTTAATATATAGTCGTTCGTTGTAAAAATATATTTTATTTTCGTTTTTTCAAAAATTAATATATTTTTTATTTTCCAGATTTTTGAAAAAATTACAGATTTAAAAAATATTTTATGCATTTTAAAAAAATTAATAAACAAAGCCAGATTTTAAAAAAAAAATTATGGGACACGTGTCCCTGCCTAGCATTTCCAGGAATTTCACGTGGGATTGCATTTCCCTTCTGACGGCCAGCATGACATTTCTGACCATTTGACAAATTTGACCGGAAATTTCATGTGGGTCTCGGCCTCTTAACCGGTCTCTTGGTA
>JAULKM010168671.1:0-48701 GCA_032355605.1 Rubia tinctorum | reverse complement strand
CTATCTACTTAGTTGTATTTAGTGAGCATATTGGGCTTAAAAATAGTATCTTTGAGAGGTACGGCGGCGACCTCCCACATACTTGATCCAATGGGTCTAGACCCTGTGGATTTGGGTCGGGTACTTGACCCATGATCATCCCTACTCCACGCACGAAAACTAGGCAAGAAAAAAGAGAACAACATTACATGTCAAAAACATGAATAAATAACCTAGAATTGATAGATATTCGAGTAAAATAGGGACTTACATAAAGCACAAGGTATAATACCACCTGCATTCCATTAATAATACAGTCAAAAGAAAACTTTGTAACATCTTTTACCAAATGAAAGTCTATAAATACACGAACTGTGCATAACTAAACTATTGTGGCACATAAAGAAAGTCTGTCAATACACGAACTAAACAACTTTAAGACTTTATAATTCCATCATCCAAAAATAGACATCCAAATCTCCAATCTGCACCTCTCTCTTATGGCAAGGAGTAACTAAACAACTTCAAGAGTTTATGATTCCATCAACCAAAGTTGCACCTCGAATCCAAATTCTCTCAAATCTAACCAAATCTGGAACTGGAGAATATTAAAAATAATCAACCATACACATAAAATAAAGTGAGCCAATACACGAACTAAACAACTCTGGCAATAAGGCCTGCCACATGCTATAGGCAAACTAATCAACTATACACATTAAGAAAGCCAGCCAATACACGAACTAAACAACTGGCTTTATGATAATACTCCTGCCATGTGCTATAGGCTAACTTATCAACCATACACAAAAAAATCAACCATTCACATAAATAAATCAATCATACATGAACTAAACAAAAGTACATGATTCAATCATTCAAAGGACCTGCAAATAATATTAAAAAAGATTAAACAGTGAGAAGATAATGAAATCACCACGTCGAGATGAAAATCAACTATTAAAGCTATAAAATGGGGGGAAATGGAAAGGAACAAACTCATGGCTTCATATAAGATACAAGAAGAACAGAGTGGAAATGAATGGAGCTACAAAGAATCGGGGCTGAGCGACGGTGGATCAGAATAGAGCGGCGGAGAATAGAACAGACTAGTGGAGGATCGGAATGGAGCATAGGACGATCAGAGTAGAGGTGTAACGGATAATCAGAACAAGGAAGCGGAGGAGTGGCAGGTGATCAGAATGCGGTGGAGGATTGGAGTGGAGTTGCGGCAGACGATCGAAGCGGAGGAGCGGTAGAGCGATGGACAATCGGTCGATCGATTGAGAAATTGGGATGAAAAACTGAATGAATTAATAACTAACCTTATATATTATTGCAACTAAATTCCTATAACTATTAAAATTTCAGAGAGGCCACTGGTCTCACCATAAGCTTGGGTGAGATGGCCTCACCCTAGTTTTTGTAAAACATAAGAAAACTGATACTCACACCCACCTTAATTAAATTACTCCTTGTGTTTTTTTATCCTGCTCTAAGAGCTAGCTAGGACATAACTAGGATACATTACCATTGAATCCATTGAAACTCAGTCAAGCTGATAATCCCTATCAAGAAATTTCTCTAATATTCACAATTTTTTACAAGGGTGTGGTTTGAACCATTGAACTCTTAGTTATAGAGACTGTGGATTACCATTAAACTCTTTGTTATTTTACGAGAAAGCCTAAAAACATACCACCTTTGCATATTAGTGGGTAAAAAAAGAGTTCCTAATCTTTTTTTACTAAACATTCGAATAGGGATATAAAAGAGATTTCAAATTAAATGGTGATGTGATTGTTTTCTTTAACAATAATGATCAAGAACGAGTACGTGTGGTTCTCCACTTCTGAAGTCTTGCAATCAAAGTTACAGATTGATTACCGAGAGAGAGCTTTGATTTTTAAGTTAGCTCTTTTATTCAGATTTTGTGGTATATATATGGCCCAGATATCAAGTTCAATCCATGAATAAACTAGTCTGGTGAAGTTAGAAAAGTGTTCGTACTGCGAAGAGTAAACACATACTGAGAAGGATGCGACATGTAGCCAACGCTACTTAGGCAGAGGAACATTTGGCCACTACCATGAATATTACGCATGTCGTTGCCACTTTGGAAATGATTAATAGAACATGAAATGCACTATATATGTAGCCACCACGATGGCCATGAAAAGCACAATATTTGCATAACCCGATAATGTAGGCTCAACAGGCCTATAAGTACACGATAGTTTGAGATATCAAAGTAAGTAACAATTAGCAATCAGATACATTATATTCATTAATAGAGTATAGTTATTTAGGCATCAGACCCTTTACATGGGAAGCTATCCGGGACTTTGGTAGCCATAACCAAATGTTACTACATTTGTTTCTCTCGAGCTTGGATAGTCACTATTATTTCGAAGAAACAACCACATTGCAGTGGGGATTCCTTTTTTATAGGAATAAACCTCAAGTTTGGCCGACATATTCCTCTCATCGGGTACCTGCAAGAAGTTCCTTTGGGAAATACCCGGGGAGAAACTAAGACGCCCAAGCAGACTTAAGGGAATATAGCAATAGTCTTGTGTTTATTGACTTACCCCTTAATCTATGCTTCTCTTCTCCTCGTTTAGGTCTCTGGATTGTGCCATCATGTCTCACACTATTTTCTCATCTCTTGCTTGGTCATGGACTTAGTGAGCCGCATTATGGTTTTGGTGCTTCTGTGTTTCGCATTGTTTTCGAGCCAACCTGGTTAGGGTCGCTTCCATACTTGAAGCAAGCTGGTTATAACATACCTATGATATGGAAACTGGGTATATACACACATCATTAGCGCTGTCTATAAGGAAGACTATGGTTTTTTCAATTCCTTTTAAGTCATAGTCTCAAGGAACAGAAGATCAACAAGTAAGGAAGAGAACGCAGTTTTTTGGCCCGCTCCGTAGTTAGATTCACCACCTCAACAACCCAAACCAACTCATGTGATCTGGGATAAACAACAGAGTAGAGATAACCCAGAAGTGAAATCCTCCTACACTAACAAAGAGAAGAAAGCTTTCACAGTATTTCTTAAGGCCAACAAGGAGAAATTCTACATATAGTTTGTCACCACAACAATAGACAACCAGAAAATCCTTCAAAACCTGAAAAGGAGTAGAGAAAAGAGAAGCACCCACCTTAGGGACATCATGAAGACTCTGACAGAACTTGGGACCACATAATAGAGAAGGAAGTGGAAAACTCCTCAGTGATAGAAGAATTGCAGGATATTGCAATGCCAACGAGCTTTAAACTTCCTAATCAACTAAAATATTATAATGGAATGAAATATCCGAGGATTTCCAGCACTTTTACAGGAATGGTGTGAGGTTTCGGGATGCACCCATCCAACTAGTATGCAAATTTTTTCCTTTTTTTGGTCTCGATTGTATGGTATGATAGCTTTCCCGAGAAAAGCATCGGGACCTGGGTTCAACTCATGGATCAAGTTATGAGTAGGTTCTACAAAAAGCAAAAATTCAAGAAAACATTTGCAGAGCTGATGAATATTGCGCAATGAAGTGGTGAAAGCATCATAGCATATCATGATCGCTTCATCTATAAAATCCTAGAAGTTAAAGACCACACGTATCATATGTCTCTAGTATAATTCAAGAAAGATATGAGGTTTAGAGATTTTAACAAAACAAAACTCTCAGCATACGTTCCAGATAGGATAAGAGAGCTCCCAACAGGACAAGGGAGCTCCAGAGGACGGTAGAAAAATTTATTCAGATGGAGGAAGCCAACAACAAAAGTCTGGAGAATGAACTGGGAAAGAAAATATCCAGAGAAGACGCTTAAGGAAGAGGATCAGTGAAAAAGAGGAAAATCACTATACCCAACGGAAAAGAGTTGACGGCGAGCAACACACCATATCCAGAAACCCCTTTCTAAGTCAAGAAAGAAAATCTGGTAGAATCACTAGGAGCTGTTTCGAGATCCAACATCGATGAGAGCTCCAACAGACAAAAGATCCAAAGATTACTAATGTGAGTTCTAAGGAGACCACGTCATAATACAGACATATGTAATGACCTCAGGAGACAAATTGAAGAATTTCTTCACTTAGGATCTCTCGCTTATTACAAAAAGGGGAAGTACTCACCAGCGAGGTTAGGCAATTATGGCACCAGAAAAAAATTTGAATGCATCCCAACCTCAGGCAAGGCCAAAGCCAAAGGTGGCCGGTGCAATCAAGCAGGGAGAGATAGTGATGGATGACGCCCTAATATTGTCCATCCATGGATAAACAGATCTCACATCCGATAACACATTGAAAGAAAAGGCAAGGTAGCTTTCCTCATAGAGCTTACTGAAATAATGATGCATAACGATGAAGAAATTACATTTAGAGAATAGGATGATGTCTCAAAGGCATCTCCACAGAATTACCCTATAGTAATAACAACAAGAATAGGAAATTCCAAGGTGCACAGAATTTTCATAGATGACGGAAGCGCAGTAGAGGTATTGTTTGTTGTTTGTTTTGACAAACTTGTTTTCAAGAAATCAGATCTGAAACAAAAAATAAATATCATCTATAGTCGGGTTCACGGGGGAGTCAAATGTGTCCCTAGGAAATATACAACTGCTAGTTACCATTAGGTAGAAAGACAAATCTTGCATGCATGGTCCTAAGTGACTTCATTGTAATGGATGCCCCAATTGCTTTCAATGTCATTATAAGAAATCCATGGGTAAATACCGCCAAGGCTATAAGATCCCCTTACCATCTAGTCATGAAAGATCCCACGTCAACATGAGTAGCGGTAGAGAGAGGAAACTAGCAAAAAATGAGGCAATGTAAAATTATTGCAATGAAGCTTATCACCCCCAAAAACCCCAACCAATGATACAAACAATTAATCACAGACAACTCTCATATGACATCGAAATAGAAGTTTATTTGGGCAAAAAAACTAAGCTCGTAAACATAGATGACGATGATGATACGAAAGAGGTTAGGATTGGAAAATGCTGCCCGAACCCATGAAACAAAAGTTGTAGATACTCTTAAGAAATCCTTCAATTTTCCAGTCTAGGACATGGAAGAGCCAACCCCTTTATCGCAACACATAGCCTCAATGATGATCCATTAGTAAAGCCCGTCTGACAAAAACAATGAAGCTTCACCCACAACAGGCATTCAAAAATTGAAACAAGCAAGAATACTTCACGAAGTTATATACCCAACACGGCTAGCAAACCACGTCATAGTTAGGATAGGCAATGAAAGTTGGAGAATGTGCATCCACTACACAAACCTGAACAAATACTACCTAAAAGATTGCAAGCCACTACCAAAGATCGATAAACTGGTTGATATAATATCAACATATGAACCAATGAACTTTGTAGATGCATGCAAGGGATATCAACGGATCTTAACGAACCCTAAAGATGCCAAGAAAACTACATTCTAAACAAGTTTTGAAGGATTTTTTATGTCAAAATTCCATTGAGATTCTATAATGCGGGACTACTCACCAAAGTACAGCCGACAAAGCCCTCGCACACTAAATCGACTGAAACATGGTAATCTATGTGGACAACATGGTTATCAAAAGTAAGAAACTAAGGAAATTCTCCTAAGATTTAGAAGAGGCACTCATCACCCTCCAAACAATTGGAAAAGCCAAACCCTAAGAAATGCACCATTGGTGTAGGTGCGGGAAAATTCCTAGGGTACAAAGGTTCATCCAAAGGGATTGAGGCAAACCCAGAGAAAATAAAATTCATTTAATTGCTACCTCCACCTTGTTCAATCAAAGAAGTCTAAGTGATTACCGTTACGCTAGAAGTACTCAATCATTTTATTTCAAAAGCTTCTAGAAAACCATGCCATTATTTGACGTTTTGAAGAAAGAATCAAAGTTCGGTTGGTCGATGGAATGTCAATAAGCATGTGAAAATATAAATAATTAATTGCAAATATTTTCATCGCTATCAACACCTTGGCCTACCGAAACACTATATCTGTACCTAGAAGTTTCCATTTACACAATCAGCTCAGTCCTAGTGCTTCATGAAAAGGACCACCATATCTCATTCTATTATGTGAGTAAAATCCTCCAAGGAGCGGAGAAAAACATACTTGGCCATGGAGAAGTTATCCCTCACCCTTATTCATTCTGCTAGAAGACCGTGGTCATACTCTCAAGCCTATAAGATTACAATCTACACTGACCAACCTATCAAGAAAATCCTCCATAATGAAGTGGGCCATTGAATTAAGAGAACAAGAATTGTTATTCCAACCAAAGACATGTATCAAAGAATAGGCCTTGGAAAATTTCCTAGCACAAATGACAAAAGAAGATTACTGCAACATGAAGGAACACGATTTGAGAAAAAATGATTCATTCTAAGGGAAATGAGAAATTCAAGAAGAGTGCATGGATACTCTTCATCAACAGAGCTTCATACAAAGAAGGTTGTGGAGTAAAACTCTTACTCGTTAGCACAGAAGACGACGAGCACAAATACGCCTTATGAGTAGAATTTTTTGTCACTAACAACGAGGCAGAATATGAAGCTGACGAGACTTGATTTTGATTGTTTCTTAGCACAATGAAAACTCATTTTTTTACATTTTTGATAGTTAGTTGTATTATTAGGTTTTTACATGATATGGGTTTAGAATCACCTTGTGTGGTTATTTTCCCTTAATTTCCCTATTTTGTAAGTATTTAGTGTTTAACGTGTTTACCTCTATGATTTGTTCGATTTGTACTTGTTTTGTAATCTTATGTTGAGACCATTGTCAGAGAAGGCCAATCAATGATGGTCTTCTTCCAATAAATAGCCTCATTCTTCCTCTTTTTCACTTTAAGCCTGACTTGGGCCTCCAAAACCTTAGTTCTTCTTCATCTTTTCTTAGTTTTCACATATTTTTTATAGGTTTGTGTAGATTTTTATGGGTTTTCATTAGCTTAGATCTATGCTTGAGAGCTTTTGTAACATGTTTAGCTATGACTTGTGAGATTTAAAAACATATTATCTATTATTTTATTATCATTATTAATTATGTCCAATGCTTATGATTATCCATGATTAATGTTAGTATGTAAAACTAAATGAGATTATTGCATGATTTAGTGCTAGGCATGGGAATGAACCTAGGAGTATTTTATTTTTTGCTGGGTTTGGTCAAAGGTCAACGAGAAGGTTGTGTTTATGAGTGCTAACTAGGTGTTGGTTCTTTGGTTAGATTAGACTAGAGAATTTAATTACTTTCGAGTATCGATTAATGTCCAGTTGGGGTCATGGGTTAATCCCAAAAAGTCATATCCCGAGTTTGTGGTGAACTAAGTTGAATAAAATCGTAGAGGTAGTAGTGAGGCATTGATGCTTTATCTTGTAAATGCATAGAGTTGATATTCACGGTGGGTCCCGGGGAGTCATGCTACTCCTGTGTTCAATTCATCGAGCAATAGAAATTTTAATAACCACGGGAAGGAGGCTAGAGGGGGTCAGTGGGTTAGCACTGCTCTATGAAGATATAGGTATATACAAAAACCGTGAGTGTCAAAGAAGTGCGCACATTGGCTCACACCCGTTAATACAAAAGAAACGTAAAGCATATCCCTTAGCAAAAAAGTGATAGTGCCAATGGACCAAAATACTAACCCCCTACTGGAAAAAGAGGACAAAGGTATATTACTAAAGCTGTATGACTGTGAGAATAAACTCACAAGACTACCCTGAAAATGTAATGTGAGACTACCTCTTATATACGAGGCCTTTATTATAAAATTGAACATGTTGAAAACTGGACAAAATCATGCAAGCCGATGTGTGAAGACTCGGCGTCCAAGGCTGAAAGAGTGATAATTTAGGCCTATAACCAACCAGTGAGTGAACCAGCCCTTCGCTAACCAAGGTTTGTTACCCTTGGCCTTCGACGAGGGATAGTGGCTACGACTGTGATTAACTGATCATGAATGCTTGGCCTTCAACCACGTAACCAAGGGATGGCCAGTGGCTTTCAACCTAAACCAATCTGAATGAAACTGCCCTTTGAAACCGCTTGTAGGCTCTAGCACCTCGCAACCAAATTTGGATTTGGCCATTATGTGAATTGAAGTAGTCAGCAACTTCTATCATGTACACCCCTAAGATGAAGATAAAAAGGTGTTATTTGCCTTCAATAAGGATCTCTGTGTAGAAACCAAGGTGTTTTTGTGATGCTAAGAGCAATTCTGACCACAATCCAATGCCGCGCTCTCAGATAATATCACAAATAAAGCCTCCTTGAGATAAGAAACTGGGCATACTTATTCCGCATACACTCCATGTGAAGGTTTTGTAACCATCCTGTCCACTTTAGGCAAGTGGATATCCTCATGCCATTTAACACTTTACTGTGTCACGCGGGCAGATCACACAAGTCCATCAAATCCAAGTAACAACTAGCCATGAGTAATTAGAAGTAGCTTTTGCTAATGTAACTACCTGATCATCACCTAAATGCATGTGTTACTATGTTTTTGTTGGTTGATTGCTAATTTTATTTAGGTTTACGTTACAAAGGGTTTAGATGACCATTGTTGGTTTTCTTATCTAAATCTTGAGTTTTGTAAATTTAATTGGATCTAATGGAAACTATGTCCTCACGAGCACCTAGATATTCTTTTGTGAGCTTATTGGTAGGTTGCTCGTGAGCACTTTGGTGTATTTTTGTAGGTCATTCGCAAGGGTGGAAGTAGTAATAGAAGGTCATTAAAAAAAGATGGTAGTAGAGAGAAGGTCATGGTCAAAACATGATAGTATATGGGAATAAAAAGGAGTCGAAAAGTGATTAAGGAGGAACCAATACGGCTAGGCCATACAGCATGCCCTGTGCCGGCATATACGATGGTGCCATGTATCTCTGGCACAAGCCACAAGGATCGGCCTAGCCTGTGCCATTCGGGAGGCCTCGTGTGGCTAAGTATGGGTAAGGGGCATGCCAAATTACACAGCCCGTTCCACTCCAAAGTCAGCCTCCAAAGACCACCCGATCACCCGTAACGTTTCTCTCAACTCGCGCCATCAGCCTTGAAGAAATTGTCTCCCAGCCAACTGCCCATAAGGATTTAAATGGCCCACTCCATTCAAAGGAGAAAATTATGCACCCGGTTGGTGGGCCATGACGAATTACACGACCCGAGTTGTTCAACTGATTGAGAAGGAACTCCTAGTCGGCTGCCTATGGCGGACGACGTGGCCGTGCACATCAGAATGACCGATATCAATACCTAGCTACCAATCTGTGCCAAATAACACGGTTCATGCCATGCCAAGCTAGCACGATCGCGTCAAACATGGGTCATGCAAGATCTAGCCAACACGAGTCGTGCCCCTTTTCACGGGTCGTGCCGACTGCAGCTAGGGTTTCTGGTCACATTTTGGGCCTTTTTCAAGGCCCGGTTCCCTACTACTATAAATAGGAGCCTACATATAGTATTGTTTAAGTTTTGGTATATTGGAAAGTTTGGAAGTTGTTTTCATTCTCTTAAGAGTAGGTAGAGAGAGAAAGGTAATAACCGTTCTCTCTAATTTCTTGTTGTTGTTGTTTTTGCTCATAGGCATTGGATCAAATGAAATACTTGGGTTCAATGCTTAGGGATTTGTGATTTATTTTGGGGATACATATTTTTATTTATGACTTGTTAGTTAATTTTTGAGATTCTATATATCTTCCTTTCCAACTATGCTTATGAACATTATGTTTGCTTGTTATTTACTTTCTTGTTAATTGTATGATTGTTACACTATGTTGGCATACACCTTAGGCTACTTTCATGTTGGCACATTTATTGATATCCCCAAGGAGTAAAACCTAGATGTATAGGGGTAACGATAATCAAGGATCGTATGGGTTTATGTATGTGGGTTGCCGAGTCAACGTTACGATCAACTATACAACTAGTTTAGCTGGCAAGTTGGCTCGATGGCTTACGGATAACGTAGTAGCAAACTAGGGTTAGCGTAATTTCCAACCTTAGAGTTAACGATAAGGTGTCTATCCCTTTGCCTATGTAAGCCAATGGGAAACAGTCGTAGTTGAGTTGCCAGGACGTAATTTTACGGGGGAGAAACAAATCTACACAGCAGGCGGGGCCATTATTGCACTCCCTTAATTACGGAGGTGATGCCAATAGAAGTATACAATAGCACCTTACATGACAGGTATGAGGAAGAGCTGACCATCGGCCACACTATGTGGCATAATCATTAGGATAGGTTTATATGTATTGAATGTGATTGAATCTAGGATCAAAATAAGCTACCGGTTATGTTACACAAATATTCCTCAAGTGTTAGTGATATATAGTTTTACTCTCTGGTGTTCTTGCATGCTTGCAGTTGTTAGATAACCCCCCTCCCCCAACTTGTTTTGCAACATTACCTATTCGTAACACGTGATCGGATTGACGACCCGATTGTGGCTTTGTATAGTTAACTTTTAGATTCCTAGCATCTCTTTGGACCACCCTGGTCTTGCCACTATCTACCCTATAGGTACTTTAATAGTAGGAACGGGGCAACAAACAAATATCTTTATCTTTGAACTCACAAGTCCTCTTCTCAGGTTATTAAATCTCCTGTAAAAAGATTTTTTATTAGTGACCCCAAGGGGAGGCAGATCACTATCCATGACCTCATTATATGGTCATGCAACACAAGATGAACTAGCTTCCTCCCCACCCTCATAGACCATATGTGCACCATTTCCAAAATAAAATTAATACCGGCCCTCGGGGAAATAAATCGTATCCACCCTAAATTCATTGGGACATATAGAATTTAATATGCCCAAAATTTTTTTCCATACCAGCCCAAGAAAAGGCCCAAAGTTCATGCTTTCTGAGGATTAAACTCGGCTGGGCCAAAAGAGAATAAATTTTCCAAGCCCTATGTATTTTAGCCTGCGCAAAAGGCCCATAAAAGAGCTCAAATCAACCCAAAGGAAGAGAGAAACCCCCTGGTCTAAGAAGATCCTTCTCGGGTTAAAAACTCATCCAGAAACCCAAAATTGTTACTCGCTTTTATTTTTATTATATCCTCGTTGGCCAAATCTAGTTTTCAACCCAAGAATAGGTATTTAGCCTAGCTTTAAAAACCCTAGGGTTCCATAACCATTTTTGTTTTCTGCTGGTCATTTGACCCGATGCCTGTTTACGGGTCATCATTTGGAACCCTAGTTTTAGATCCATTTTCAACAGACTCAGGTCTTATAACTCGAACCGGGTCTGAAACCCTAAGGCTGCATTTATCGGTGACAGTAGCCACGCAGTCACCAGGTTTTGACTTAGCCCAACCAAGAAATAGTAAGGGTCAAAAGTGATCCCCGCGTAATGAAGAGGATGGGCAAGGTCATTGCCACACGTCCCAAGCCTATTGGCTGGAAATATACCAAATCAAATCAAATCAAATCCTTTTATCTCCTTATCTATTTATATAATTTTATAATTCTTTTTTCAAATATTTTAGTAATAAAATGAATTGCAAAAAATTACATTTTTCATTCTCTATAAATGGAGACCAATATTGTCATAATTCAATGCACAACTCAATATTTCTCTTCTCTCTACTTAAAAAAAAAACTCTCTCAATTTTAGTAATTAGTGTTAATCCTTTATCAATAGGATTAACATGAATACTATTTTCTTCCATGGATTAAAAAAATTCCAATTTATTTCATTTTTCTGAAGAAAAATTTAATTTACAACAAAATTCAAATGCACAATATTATCAAAATCCACAGGCATATTCAAACTTTGAAGAGGATTTTTGTTTTTCTATATCAACTCACATTCCCATGTCTGCTATTATCAATATCTCCTAAAATAATTCTCAATCATTTGGTCAAAATGCTGAAAATGTTCATGGAAAAAAGGTATTCCTTGGTGTGTTAAAGAAGATATAGCTCTAATGTCTGCTTATTGCTTTGTTAGTGAAGACAGTCGAAGAGGCAATGACCAGAAAGGTGGTATGTTATGGGCTCGAGTCACGGATGAGTTCGAGCAAAATCGGGCAGAAAATCCAGGAGAATTCAATCCAAGAAACGTGGATCAAATGAAAGGTCATTTTACACGACTTAATGAAAGTGAACAGAAAAGGATTGCTGCATACAAAGAGGCATATGTTTGAAAATGAGTGGAATGAGCTTGCAAGATGTCCAAACACAAGATTTAACAATTTATGAACAAGGCGCTAGTAAGTTTACTTACTTGCATGTGTATGAGGAAGTTATGTGTAAACATCCAAAGTGGTAGATGAAATTAGATAAAGATATGAATCGATCTCATCCTGAAGATGAAGGGAGTAACGAAGAAAGTAGAGATAGCTCGAAATGTTCAAGGACCAGTGAGGGTGGGGATTATGCAATTCCGTCAAATTGTGATACTCCAATTAATGATGCACCGACAATTTCACGTACCAAAGGTAGAGATGCAACTAAATAACGGTAAAGCCACAACATCTCAGTATTATACCATTCCAAATGAACTTACTGGAGAACTTCCTCGAGTTAAGGCTCACATAAAACAAAGAAACTAAGATTATGAATGAACTTGGGACTGGCAAACTCAAAGTGGAAAATGATCGGAACGACATTGAATGGGCAAAAGAGCAGATAAAAATGAAGCAGATGAAAATGCAATTTTTACAAAATTTGATGTCTAAAACTTCCTTAACCCCTGAAGAAGAGGATGTCCAGCGTCGGTTAATGTCTGAGCTATTCAATAATTAAATGTAATTTTTCATGTGTGTTTAGTTTTGCATGTGTCAGTTATGTAATTTGAACCTTCTCTCGTGTTTTGAACTTTTTTTTATGTAATTTGAACTTTCATAATGTAATTTCATATATTTTTTCAATAATTGATTAACTTTCATATCACTATAGCCACTTGGTTTCAAACTTTCTACTCTCACATTGTTCCAAAAGCACTTTGCTTGGCCTATATGAAAAGATTTGTCAAATAACCTTTAATAATAGCTATCATATAGTATTATATTTTGAATTGATATTCAACCACTACCACACATGAGTTTGTTGGTTGGTTGGGAACACACTTTACTTGAATTGTAATATCACTTAAAAATTTTTTTTAACATCTTATACTTTATTTTTAAATCTACAACATGCCTACAATTATTTTGATATCTTTATTTCTATATATTATCATCACATCCATATGAAAATCATCATCCATCTCATTACACAATTTCATCGAATGAAAATCCAAATGATTCCAGTTTTAACTTTGATTCTTTTCATTTCACTGAGTTTGATGAGTGGCAGGCAAACATTGTTCGAAAAAATCAACATGTTGATCGCATCATTGAAGATTTGATTACTAGTTCTTCTCTTTTATTATTACAACCGATAGATCATAATCTTAGAGCCATAAGAATAATTTGTGAGAGACATTGGGAAGCTGGTGATGCACGTTTATTCACGGACTATTTTGTTGGCAATCTTGTGTATTTAGATCAACTATTCCGTCGTAGATTTCATATGCAAAAACATGTGTTTCTACGTATAGTTGAAACCTTTAATATTAGTACGAGATATTTTCAGCAAATGCCAGATGCTACTAGTAGATTTTCTATTTCTTCATTGCAAAAATGTACTGCAGCTATCAGGGTGTTAGCTTATGGAACATCGGTAGATGCAGTTGATGAATAACTTTGAATTAGCTCATTTGTAACAAGGAATTCTTTCAAACACTTTGTGGAGGGTGTCATTGCAAACTTTGGTGATGAGTACCTCCGATTGCCTACAACATAAGATTTTAGCAAGGTTGTCGCACATAGGAGATCAACGAAGCTTCCTAGGTATGATAGGAAGTAGTGATTATATGCATTGGAAGTGGAAGAACTATCCAACTGTGTGGGTTGGCCAATATGCAGGGAAAAGTGGATCTCAAATAGTCATCTTGGAAGCTTCACAAGATTTATAGGTATGGAATTTATTTTTTAGAACACCTGGTTCTTGCAATGATATTAAAGTACTACACCAATCTCTAATTTTTTATGATGTTCAAGAAGGTCGAGCACCAAAAATGAGTTATAAGGTTAACAAACATGATTACAACATGGAATATTATCTTACTGATGGTATATATCCCCCGTGGGCTGCATTTGTCAAATCAATTACCTCTCCACAATTAGAGAAGCACAAGTTATGTACTCAACATCAGGAGGCTTCCAGAAAAAATGTAGAGCGTGAATTTGGAGTTTTACAAGTCCTTTTTGCATTTATTCGACCCCCTTGCCTTGTTTGGGATCTGAAATTTATGGGGAAAATAATGACGACTTGTATCATTATGCAGAATATGATAGTTGAGGATGAAAGAGACACATATCTCAACTATCATGATCCCACCGAATTTTTGGAAAATCTACCTACTAATTGACAATCTCATACAAGAAATAGAGTTGAGGATGAAGATGAGAAAATTTTACAATTTTAGACTGAAGGGACATGACTAGTTGCATACATGGTTAACAGATTGCAACTTCGCAATATAAAAGCTCACATCGCTCTCAAAAATGATTTGATTGAGCATATATGGGTAAACAATTTCCATAATAATAGCTCTTAATATTGCTCTACAAAATTCTTCTTTAAGTTTTTTATATGTAATTTTTTGTGTTTTTTATTTTCTACTTTGTACTCAAATTCTGCCCAGTCCTGTAATATAATTTGATGTATTTTAAAATTTGGTATTGAAGTGTTGCAAATGAACTTTTTTCACGGCTCAACTATTATATTTCTAATTATTAAAAATTTATTTAATAAATTTGAAAATATTATTATTTAACTATTACAAGATTTAAATAATAAATAAAAATTTAAAATTTAAAATATGATATTTATATTTTTTATTAAAATAATATTTAAAGAGTTGAAATTTTTGGTTGGGTTGGGTCATTGATAATCCTTTAAATAGAAATAAATTGGTTGGATGAAAAGTTGTATAGGTGGATGAGATATATATAATATTTATTTGAAATTTTTGGTTGGGTTGAGCCATGGATAAACATGGTCTAAAAGCCTAGCTGACCCACTTCCTCCACTCGGGAATTACGACCCGGCTGCACGCTCGATTGTACTTCACCGGAAAATGTGACCCACAACCTTGCATATCGTCATGCTTTTTGTTTTTTCGGCGTCTAATATGGTGTTTCATTGGGAATTTTCTGGGCATGGTAGTAGACCGAGTACATATGACCAAAATTTCAGAAAAAGTCGTATTTTGTTCCAAATAAAGCAGTTCGCCATGGCTGGTGGCGCCGGAGTTCAAGCTTGCTTGGATCAAGGCACATGTCAAACATACTTTGAAAATCCATCTTAAACCCCGACTAATCCTGATTCTTCACATCGTTTCCATTAATCTCTTCTCCAACGCAAAGAAAACCAAGAATAAAACCCCAATTTCGGCCACCATTATTTCGTCGACCCACCACCATCCAAACATCTAATTTCCGACCTTAAAATTATTGTTTCTTGGGATTCTTATGGGGCACGGAGGATATCCATTGTTTTTGGCCAAAAATATAGGCAAATAACAGATTATTGTTCCAAAATGAGATCATTTTCCATGGTCGACGATGCCGAAATTAAAGCTCATCGGGATATGAACTCATGGAAAATATACTAGAAAACCCATTATAAAGTCCGATTAATCCCACTTATCTCCTCTCTGGCACAAAGTGTAGCTAGCCTGAGACAAAATTTGAAGAAAAAATCCGATAATAATCTCAATATCCAGCATAAACCCATCCAAAGCCTTCAATTTGCTCCATGAATTTTTGGGCACGAAATTACATTGCAAATCCAAAATTAATTTGATTCCATAGTCATTCCAAACTCCATTCCTGTTTCAAATTTTCATCTATCACTGTATTGTTCATCAATTGAATCTGGGCATAACCCTCAGCACATGAATGGACCCAAAAAGTCCTAGATTCCATATCAAAACAATGCACAATATTGAAAATTATCCAGAATCCATGCCAGAAAGTCGAAACAAAACCCATAATCCATTCAAAACAATAAACATGATCCTAAAACAAGAATTTGCAATATTTGCAACAAAAGTTCCAAATATGATATTGTCGGAACGTCCCTTGTTTCAGCAATTTTAATTTGAATTATTGATGGAGATAATCAGATTAAATCATCCATGTTGCAAACAAAATCCTACCGGGAGATTCACTGTATCAAAATCCAATGTTGCAAGAACAAATCTTCAACCCATACATCGAAAGATTCCCAAAAACATAGAGATCTTAAGGAGAGTCGAACTTGCAAAGAGAATTACTAGAAATGTTCCTCTAAAGAGGCTGCACCTTTCTCTCTCTCTCTCTCTCTCTCTCTCTCTCGGAGAGATTTTTCTAGCTATTGAGCGTTCTTTTAAAAAAAAATCACCAAGGTGGGGGGGAGTTAATACGCACCCCAAACCTTTAAATAAAAGAAATATATAATAATGTCGGTGTGTACAAAACGTTCAAACTTTTGAACGTTGATTATCATTGTGCTAGTATAAGAAAATAAAACTGTTTTCAAAAGACAATCATACTCATGAAGTGCTCAAAAGTGTAATGAACTCCACTCTCTGTGTCGAACGTTACCTTGGCCGGCCTTCATCAAAATGGTTGTCGAGGCAAAATTCTTAATCCAACTATACATGAAGACTTAAAATCAACTCATTTCTTCCTTCCATCATTCAGCCAATGTTTTGCAAGATTACTTGTCCACAAACCTGATTTAAGTTTTCCCGTGTTCTGAAATTTGGAAGTTCAATCTTGTCAAGGTGTAATTGTCCCCTTTCTTTTAGAGAGAAACCTTAGATTGAACAATAACCTTCAATGACTAGTCCTTGCATCTTTTAGAAAGCATGTACGCCAATTTCTTTGATTCCCTACCACAAAACAAAGGGCATCAGAAAATGGTTGCATTTCAAACATATCATGGTAGACAATCCAGGGGCCCTTTTCAAGAAATTTAGTGGCCTGAACGGCCACTTTACAATCAGTTTCCAAACTTAGATCTTGAATAAGTATGTACAATTCATTCACTAATTGGAAACCGATCTTAATGGCCACAATTTCCGTAGTCCTACTATTAATTAGGGATCCTGTATGATTCCTAACTACGGAAGATAATCCACTGAGCTGTGAGTTGGCTTTCCATGAACCATCTATGTTAATCTTATATCTTCCATTAATAGGTTTGTCTCATTTTTTCAATGTAATCCTCCCCTGATTCTTATTAAAGTAGGGTACAAATTCAGATTGAATCCAACATTGTTGATTTGTTCTCGGTTACTTTAGAGGGAAATCTGTCAGTGAAGTTCTCATTAGCTCCCTGACTTCCTTCCAAACTGCAACTTCCGAGATTCCAACCTCATCGTTCAACTTTCTATTTCTCAAAAACCCATAGTACCTAGCATGCAAAGATTGGTGAAATCCTAATTAATACTCCCTCTGTCCCACTATGAATTGCTTATTTACTTTTTAAGAGTCAAACTTTGAAAACTTTGACCCTGTATATAAATTAATATATAAATAATAAAAATATCATGTGAGATGTTAGATTTGTCTTAACATCTATTTTCAAATATTATTTTTTATGCGGCATTATTATATTTAACTAGAGATATTTACAGTCAAACATGCTCATTGAAGACCATGAAAAAGTAAATAAGCATTTTATAGTGGACAGAGGGAGTATATCATTTATGGGATCGAAGTTGGATATAGAGTTATAGAAAGCTAATCTATCCCAGATATTCTGAAATTACATCCTCTGTAACATAATTGTCTTTATGAAATTCACCCTAGATCGTGATGCGATGTGACAGTCATTAAAGTAGTGAGAGATAGAATCAGAACATTGTAACAGGAACAACACTTTAATGCAAATTGGATTCCAAACAGCCTCTAGTTATCATCAAATGGCAAGAGGTTAGTTAGTGACCTCTAAAAGAAGACAGAGAGTTTGGGGGGTACCTGTGCAGCCCACGTATGCTTTAGAATCCTAAATAGAGCTCTTAAATTTCTCATTACCTGGTATGCAGACTTGGAGGAGAATTTACCACTGATGTCATTGACCAAAATCAGTCTGTCTCTGATGTGTGGGACAATCTGTACCTATGATAAGAAGTAATGCACAGATGGAGGGGAAAATTGCGGGATTTTATTAATAAAGTCATATCTTCTATGTATAAATTCAGCCAAAAACTTATCTTGGAATGGCACCGGAGTTTGTCCCTGCCAATAGTCAATAAGCATGCCTTCCCCTGTCAAATTATCTTTCCAGAGACTACATTTACCGTCTGTTATCTGAATCCTGGTATTTAATTCTCCTATCTCTGCTACTTCAACTATTCTCTTCCAGGTATGTGAGTCCCTATAAGTTTTTGAAAATGACCACATCAATCTAGACCAAATGGTTTCCCCTAATTGAAGTTTCCACCACAAGTTCAATAAACAAGCCCTAATTGTTGTTCTAATACCTCTCAGACCTAATCCATTTTCACTTTTAGGGAAAGCCATATTTTCCCAACTTCTCCAGGATTTCTTTCGTCCGAATTCCAATTTTCCCCAAAATAATTAAGAAAACCTAACCTCTATGTCATTAATAATCTTATTTTGTGGATTTATTGTTGCCCAAACTTTTTATGGATTTGTGTTTAAAAATGTTTTTGCCAAAGTAAGTCTCCCTGCTTGAGTGAGCTAGCAATTATTCCAACCACTTTTGGAAGTTCAAAACTACCATCCCTAGAACATATAAGGACAATAATTTGGTGAAAAGTCCAAAACTGGGAACACAAAAAGTTTTCGAAGAGTTGGAAAGAAGTTCTTATTAAAGTAGTCCTTCAAGCTATGCCCACATATACCATGTCTCGTTTCAAATTGCCAGATACTTTAATCGATAGAATTCACCAATCATGTGCAAAATATTGGTGGGATAGTACAGATGATAAGAAGAAATCCACTGGGGAAATGGATTTCTATGTGTAATCCCAAGGGACTGGGAAGTCTAGATTTAAGGATTTGAGAAATTTCAACAAAGTAATGCTAGGGAAACAGGCATGACGACCGTTAACTAATCCAACATCTACAATTTCATTGCTAATAAAAGCACGATATCACACAAGAACCTCTATCCTAGAAGCGAATATTGGTTATCGACCATCATATGCTTGAAGATCCATCATTGAAGGATGAGATCTATTATTTCACATGGTTAGGAAAAGAGTTGGAAAGGGAAATACTATAAAAGTAACGTTTGACTTATGGTTGCCAATAATAGGGGCATCAAAACCAATCCCCTTCTCTCAGGATTACCCAGAAGATGTTACAGTGGATAATTTGTTGAAAGCAAATGGGACTAAATGGTATTACTCTTTAATAAAAATGATCTTTAACGACGAAGAAGCAGAGTTAATTCTTGAAATTCCTAGATCGCATAGTCAGCAGGAAGATACATGGACCTGGCAGCCTACACATGATGGTAATTACTTGGTAAAATCAAGTAACAAGCTTCTATTAATTCCATCTATTTGGATAATGCAGGACATATGAATAGTAGCAGTGTTGAATCGTCCACCCACTGGAACCAGATTTGGAAGTTAACAGTGGCTCGAGAATAAGTCATTTGATATGGCGGATAGGTAAAGATCATTATCCGGACAACAAAGCACCTGTATCCTTGGAATACCATATTTATTGATGCAAAGATCATGTTCCCAGCATAAATGCTCTCAATTCTACTTCCTCTAGTCCCCAAGTGAACCGAACCATATTCAACATTTATCTTGATAATGCCTCGTACTTAATTTATTTAGCGTGTTAATTGACACAAATTTGATGGGAAAAAACGAATTGTAGTTACCATGTCACAGGGTCTTTCTCATTACAAAAATAAATTTAAAAAAAATCATAAGGCTTCCATTATTTTTCGAAGGATAAACTAATACATTATTAATGTATTCAACGTGGCTAACGTTTTTCGATAGCAGTGCCAAGATTTTTTCTGGATCTAGAAGGTGTCAAAGTTTATAATTTTTTAATGATTTTAGGTGTCAAAGTTTGAAATAAAGCAATAAGTTTATTATTTTATTTTGAGAATAGATATGCAAACACAATATCAGAAAATAACACAAAAATAACATGATACTATTTCAACCCCTTAAATCATAAACAACCAATACATGCTTTTTTAAAATGAACAAGCAATATACCGAAAACTTGATTCAATCACCCAAATGAAGAATCGAACACATTAAAAAGAATAAAATTTAATGCAATAATAAATAACTACCTCATTCCGAACACAAATCTTAAGATAAATCATCTATATTGTTATTTAAATCAGAGAAAATTAAACTCGTTAACAAACTGAAAACATAGAAATAATGAAGTAAATTACCTTCTCCATGACTTCAACGATGCCAAATTTAGAGGCTGGCGAAACATTGTCATCGAGTTGCTACTGCTTGAATGAAACAAACTGGTGGAGGATCAGAGTAGACTGGCAGACGATCAGAGTGGAGGATCGGTAGACAATCACAGTGGGGAAGCGGAAGAGCGGTGGACGATCAGAACGCGATGGAGAATTGGAGCGGAGGAGTGGCGGACGATCGGAGCAGAGGGCGATGGAGCGACGGACAATAGGTCTAGCGATTGAGAAATTGGGATGAAAAACTGAATGAATTAATAACTAAACGTATATACTATTGCAACTAATTTCCTATAACTATTAAAATTTCAGAGAGGCCTCTGGTCTCACCATAATCTTGGGTGAGACGGTCTCACCCATGTCTTCTTAAAACATAAGAAAACTGAGACCCACTCCCACATTAATTTATGTACTCCCTGTATTTTTTTTGTTTTTTTTATCATGCTATAGGAGCTAACTAGGACCTAAATATGAGATGTCACCATTGAATCCATTCAAACTCAATCGAGCTGATAATTCCTATCAAGAAATTACTCTAATATTCACAATTTTTTTACAAGGGTCTGGTTTGAACCCTTAACCTCTTAGTTATAGAGAGTGTGGATTACTACTAAACCCTGTGTTATTTTATGAGAAAGCCTAAAAACATACCACCTTTGCATATAGGTGGGTAAAAAATAGTTCCTAATTTAATATTAACCTTTTGAATATGGATATAAAAGAGATTTCAAATTAAATGGTGATGTGATTGATTCTTTTAGCAATAATGATCAAGAACGACTAAGTGTTGGTTCTCCACTTCTGAAGTCTCGCAATAAAAGTTACAGATTGATTATCGAGAGAGAGATTTGATGTTTAAGTTATCTCTTTTATTCAGAATTTTTGGTATATGTATGGCCCAGAAATCAATTTCAATCCACGGAGAAACTAGTCTAGAGAATTTGGCGAAGTGTTCGTACTGCGAAGATTTAACATATACTGAGAAGGATGCAACACGTAGCCAACGATACTTAGGCAGAGGAACATTCGGCAACTACCATGAATATTACGCACGTCGCTGCCACTCTGGAAATGATCAATAGAACATAAAATGTGCTATATATGTAGGTAAAAGTCGTATAACCACCAAGATGACCATGGCTAGCATGATCTTTGCATCAAATGACAACCCGATAATGTAGGCTCAACGGGCCTATAAATAGACGATGGTTTGAGATATCAAAGTAAGTAAAAATTAGCAATTAGATAGATTATATTCAGTAATAGTGTATAGTAATTTAGGTATCAGAGCCTTTACCTCGGAAGCAATCTGGGACATTGGTTGCAAGAACCAAACGTTACTACACCTGCTTCTCTCGAGCTTGGATAATCACTATTATTTTGAAGGAACAACCACATTGTGGTGGGGATTCCTTTTAGATAGGAATAAACCTCAAGGTCGGCCAACATATTCCTCTCATTGGGTACCTGCAGGAAGTTCCTTGGGGAAGTACCCGGGGAGAAACTAAGATGCCTAAGTCAGACTTAAGGGAATGTAGAAATTGTCTTGTGTTTAGTGACTTACCTCTGAATCTATGCTTCTCTTCTCCTTATATAGGTCTCTGGATTGTGCTATCGTGTTTGTTTTAATTTCTCATCTCGTGCTTGGTCATGGACTTAGTGAGCCGCATTATGGTTTTAGTGCTTCTATCTTTCTCATTGTTTGTGGGCAAAATTGGTCCGGCTCCTTTCCATACTCGAAGCAAACTGGTCATAGAAGACTCGTATTATGAGAACTAGGTATATACCCCACACACATCATTGGCGTTGTTTGTGGGGAAGACTGTAGTTTTTGCCATTTGCTTTAACTCATAGTCTCAAGGAATAAAATATTAACAAGTAGGGAAGAGAACAGGGTTTTTTCTCCCACTTTGCAGTTAGATTCACCACCTCATCAACCTGAACCACCTCATGTGATCTAGGATAACCAAGAGGTGGAGATAATCCAGAAGTGAAATCACTCTACACTGATAAAGAGAACCAAGCTTTCACGATATTTCTTGAGGTAAAAAAGAGCAATTCTACATGCAGTTTGTCACCACAACGATATACAACCAGAAAATCCTTTAAAACCCAAAAAGGGGTAGAGAAAAGAGAAGTACCCACCAGAGGGACATTGTGATGCCTTTGACAAAACTTGGGACCACATAGTTGAGAAGGAAATGGAGCACTCCTAACTAATAGAATAATTGCAGATGACGTGCACCTTAATTAATACATTTACCAATGCATTTTCCACATTTATTATCATGTTTTGTTTGGTTGATTGCTAGTTTTAGTTTGGCTTGAACGAAAAGGGATTTAGACGACCATTATTGGTTTTCTTGTCTAAATTCCAAGTTTTGTGGACTTAATTGATTCTAATGGACACTTGTATTCACGAGCACCTAGATTTTCCTTTGTGATCTTACGAGTAGGTTTCTCATGAGTACTTTTTCATTGAATTTTTGTAGAAAGTAATCTGCGAGGGTGGTAGAAAATATTTGAAGGTCATTCGCAAGGATGGTAGAAGATATAGAAGGACATTTGCAAAGATGGTAGTAGATTGAAGGCCACGAACTCTGAAGCGTGGTAGTAGATGGAATTGAACCCCAAAAGGGTAGATTTGAAGTTCAAAAAGGCTGAGGATGGAAAACGGTGCAAGTCGATCGAACCAGCCAGTCGGCCAACCGACCAGAACGATCCATGGACGGACCCTAAAACCATCCGTGCATGCCATGAAAAGTGTCTTGCAAAGCCCGTGAAAGTTTACATGAGTTGTGCAAAGGCACTCATATTTGTCGTGCATGTCCGTGCCGATCGCTGAATTAAGGATCCAAATTCACCTCCAAACGGCTAAGTATGGGCACACACCACTCCATTTTACACTGTTCATACCGTTTCAAGTCCTAAAAGTCAAGACCAACCCACGGGGTGTGAGAAATAGCACGGGAAGCATCGATTTTCTAAGCAAAAAACCTTCCAGGAGACGGGCCATGCAAAATGACACGGGTTGCACGATCAGAAGGTCTAGACCAGGCACCAGCCCACGGCTTGTGCAGGTCCATGCACCCCATTTTGCATGAGGCTTCATGGACCATGTCGTGGTGCACATGCCATTTTACACGAGCCTGCACGGACTATGCTATTTGCCACTGGTCGCGCAAATTGAAGCTGCTAGGGTTTTTAGGCCATTTTGGGGCCTATTTCAAGGGTCAATTCCCTACTACTCTATATATGGATCTTTTTCTTCTAGAGTTCAAGTTTATGCTCATTATTATAATTCAAGAGTAGGCTAGAGAGATAAAATACTCTTCCTTATCTCTAGGTTATTTTCTTTTCATCTCTTTATTTTGCTTTTGCCCAATAACATTGAATCCAATATAATATTTGAATTCAATGCTTAGGGAGTATTTAATTAACCTGGGGATTATATTTGTATTCATGTATTAATGTTTATTTTGTGAGATTTCTCAGATCTACCTATTTCTATGTGTTTTGTGATTATTATGTTGGCTTGTTCTTCATATTCTTATGAATTGCATGATTATCATACTTAGTTAGCACAAACCGAAGTCTAATTTCATGTTGTACTATTGATACCCCTCGGGAAGGGAAACCTAGCTGCGCCTGGGGCAATGATGGGTCTAGATCCACACGGGTGTGTGTACGTAGGTTGTCGAGTTAATGTTACGATCGACCATGCATTATTAATCCAGGGAGTTTGTCCAAAGGGTTACAGGGAGGGATAGCTAAAGTAGCAAGCTAGGGTTATCTTTGTGATCCTAGAGCTATCGATAAAATGCCTACTTACTTTGGCTTTGTAGGCCTAGGGGTAGAGCGTTCACAGTGTTCTGCCCGAGACTTAATCACACGGTGGAGAATTAGACCTGTGCAATGAGTTATTGCCATTGTTGCAGTCCCTTAGTTACAGGGGCGAGCTGATGGAAGATTTTATACGCGCACCCTTATGTGACATAGGGAAAAGTTTTGACCATTGTCTACACTACGCGTCACAAACACTAGAATATGGTTATAGTTTTTGTATGTGATGAAATCAAGGATCGAAATGACATTAATCATGTTACACAAATATTCCACAAGTGCTAGTTTATATAGTTTATTCTTGTGATCATTTGCATGTCAGGTGTTATTAACCTAATATTCCCCCCAATGCCTGTTTTACCAACATTGACTATTTCTAACACATGGCCGGATTGACGACTCGATCACGGTAGTTCATAGTTGATTATTAGATTTCTAAAATCTCTATGGACAATACCGGTACTTGCTTCTATCTACCATTATTGGTAGCATAGTGGTAGGAACGGGAGAAACACTGCAAATTTCATCTTTCCTCTCGTGTTTTAACGATGTCGGAAGGGGGCGGGTCAAATTTTGGCTGCCAGGGATGTTAGTTTAACGGCAAGGAGTTAACTTTCATAGCGTGTTAGTAGATTAATTAGTATTGTCTTTATTTTTTTAAAATTATTTTTTGTTGCTGAGTTTCCTTTTTAGTATCCAGTTACTTCTAACAATTCTTCTAGTTTTGTTTTTAGTTGGGTAATGTTCGCTCCTAGTTTATGGTACATACCCGTACTAATAATTTGGGTCTTACATTGTCCAACGGAATACGCAGGCGGTAGGCAAAGAAGGAAAAAGAGAACTAGACAGGAGGTTCAATGACAACCAGTGTTTGTAACCGAAGAAAGAGAAGAAATGACAGAAGATAGCCTCACTTTGAGGGAGTTGATGGCTCCGAATTTGGAGAATCAAGCCCTTTTCATCATCTTCTTTCCCTTGCCACCCAATGGGATGTGTGAACTTAAGAGTGGTAAGATACATTGCTTACCGATGTTCCATGGAATGTCCGGTGAAGATCCCAACAAACATATGTCAGAATTCCACCTAGTTTGTAGCAACATGAAACCGGCGGGAGTCTCAGGGAAAGATTACAATTTAAGGTCATTTCCCTTCTTTCTTTGGGATGCGGCCAAAGATTGGTTATACTACCTTCCTCCCAGTTGTATCACCTCCTGAATAGACATGAAGTGCAGATTTATCGAGAAATACTTAATAGCCTCAAAATATGCAGGGTTGAAGAAGCATCTCTCGAATATAACTCAGTTTTCTAATGAATCCCTCTACGAGTATTGGAGTGGTTCAAGAGACTATTGAAAAGTTGTCCATATCATCTATTCAAGGAGGGATACTTGGTATACTATTCCTTCGTGGGGTTGTGTGATGATGACATGTAAATGGTGAATGCAGCATGCAATGGTTCAATCACCAACAAAAGCCCAAGGGATGTGATGACACTCTTCGAAGAGATGGAAAATGGTACAAGGAAATTTGGTACAAGATCTAGAGTGAAGCTTGTGGATGAACCACCTCAATCCTCTAAGTTAGAGGAGCAAGTCCAAGCTCTTGCTTCTATGATGAAAGAATTCATGAAGGGGAGAGTTTAACAAGTCAAGGTGTGCGGCATTTGTAATCTCGATCATCACATCGATGCTTGTCCAAGAGTGGTGGAAGACTTGGAGGAGGTGAAGGCATTGGAATTCAACAATGGAAATAGGCAACAATTTAGCAGGGGGGAACAATTGTAAGGGTTCCAAGGGAACCAAGGAGGTGAAAGGCAAGACCCCTACTCGAACACCTTCAACCTGAGGTCCCGTGATCACCCAACCTTTTGCTGGAGAGAAGATAATCAAGTGTAAGGGTACAATAGAGGTAGACAAGCTCCACCTCAACCCCATCCAAGGGTTTAATAGTTTTTAAATAACAATGCCTCACTCTACAAGTTGGATCGAGAGGAGATCTTGGATGTGATCTCTCAATTGCTAAGAAGTAAGATGTTTTTACGGGGCGCACAAGGCGTGAGATTGAAGATCTTGAGAAGAGGGAATTTTTTAGCTCGATAATCTTGAAATTCAAGTCAGGACTTGGTAAGCTAACCTGAAGCCAAGGAGTCTGACAAGCTTCCCTCCCAATCGGAAATCAATCCGAGAAATGTAAGCGCTTAAAAACTAAGAAGAGGGAAGGAGATGAATGAGCCTAAGATAAAGATCTTACAAGAGGAAGACTTGATTGTAGAGAGCAACAAAACCAACTTGAAGGAACATGAATTGGTTGTGGATGAAGACTCGTCAAGGAGCTTCCAACATCCGAGGCAAGGGTGAACCTTCCACCACCTTTCCCTAGTGCGCTTAGGGGAATGCCAAAGGTGGTTACCAATGATGAGAACATTCAAAAGATCTTTGAAAAGGTTGAGGTTAGTGTCCTCGTCTTGTACTTGATTGATCATGTTCCCTACTATGCTAAATTTTTTAAAGTTGCATGCACTAAGACAAGGAACAAACCAATTAGGAAGCTAGGGAAATTGAAAATAGAGGGAGTTGCTACTCTTAATCATAGGAAGTTTCCTACAAAATATGATGATCCCAGAATGATTTTAATTCATGTCTCCTTAGGCGGTAAATTGGTGAAGAATGCTATGATAGACTTAAGAACCTCAATTAATTTCATCTTGTCTTGCATTTATGAGAACCTAGAAATAGTTGAACTTAAAGAAACTAGGGTAGTTGTCCAATCGGTAGATCATTCCCAAGCTAGTACTCAGTAACTGGCAAAGGATGTTATGGTTCGAGTTGGAAATTTGGTGTTTCCGGTGGACTTCTATGTCCTTGATATTGCGCACAATGGTGGCGCACCCTCAATTTTATTGGGGAGATCTTTTCTTTAAACATCAAGGACTAAGATTGATGTTCATTAATTTGGGAATACTAACCTTAGAAGATAACATGGATAAAGTTGGTTTTGATATTTACAAATTTAAGCATGATATACCTAATCCTTCTCTTGTGTGTAAAGGCATAACCTTATGTGAAGAACTTTCTCAACATGAAAACTCTTGCATGATAGATAATGATGATTGCCTTGATGTAGCTCTTCATGATATTGATAAATATAGCCTAGTTGATGAGATTTTGATGACTATGAAAGAAATGCTACTTTGCACTTCAATTGTGATGATCATGTCGATGAGACTATTGTTTTGCATGATGTTAGTGATGATTTATCTATCTTGGATTGTTTTTCTATGCTCACTAAAATTCAGTGGTTAGTGAGGAGTAGCGAGGACATAAAACACCCTCGACCACCTCCTAAGCCCAAGGAAATGGCTAAGGACTCGACATTGGCTAGGGATGGATACTCACTCTTTTTGGCAAACAAAGTGCTTAATGGTAAGGATGGCACCTTGTGGAGACCTCTTCAAAAGGATGTCATCGTGGGTGGAGTTTCCAATGGCGACTTCGGAGACCCAACGGTAGGTTCTTTCAATTTAAATGCATGAAAAATAAATAGGTCTTGAGGACGAAAATAAAAATATGGTGCTCGTTCTTGCTTCGTTTTTTTATTTCCGTTAGTATATAGATTTTGCATGTTTTAGTGTGTGGCAAAGGATTTTGGGATGAAACTCTTATTGATTGATGAAATTGAGTTCTAGTCTCGTTTTTTTTAGTGGAAGGATATAGGGCTTGTTAGGTGACAAAGTTTCTTTGAAAAAGGAAGGAAGAAGGAAAATAGGGCACTATTCACAGGGTAGCCTCATGCAAATTCCCTTTTGCACGAGGGATGCTTCGTGTCAACCCTTATTTGCATGAGAGTAGCCTCGTTTTAGGCCTTTTGTGCACGAGGCTGGCCACATTTCAAGCTTTGCGTGGCTGTGATTTTTGGGTCAAAAATCCAGATTTACAAAAATTTGAATTTAAAGCCAAAAGATGGAATTTTTGGCCCATTAATTCAGAAAAAACCTTTTTTCCTTCAAATGTTGGTGTAAATAGTACATCAACACCTCCCTTATGCATAAATAAATTGGTACCTTTGTCCCTTTCACTCTCTAATTTCAAAAATGCCATCCTTCATTTGTACCACCTTTCTAAATCACCTTCCTTGCTGAAAATAATGATCCATAGTATATTTCCTCACCCATAGGATTCATTTAGCTCATAAAATTTCTCAAAAACACTCACTCTCACTTCCTCTTGGTGAAACTAAAAAATTGGAGCCTTTTTCTCAAAAAAATTAGCATATTTTCTTCTTGTGTGGATTCTTCATCTCTTGGCTTCAAATTATGGGTAATCCTTTGAGCTTTATGTTTACTTACTTTATTTAGCCTGATTATGATGTGATGAGGAGCTTGCAACTCGAAAAAGTTTGAAGTGTTTTGAAGAAAATTTTGGGTTATTTAAATGATCTTGTGTTGAACTAAGTGTTGGGGGTGCATTGTTTTTATGCTTTGATGATATGAAATTCATTGATTGTGATGATTTAAGAGGGATGATTCTTGATTGCATGATCTTATTGATAGGACTTTATGATTTTTCATGGGTTTTTTTGTTTATGGAGAATGTTTCTTAATTGAATAGCCTTTATGTTGAGATAGCATAACTTGAATGATTTGGAATGTTTGAGATATTTAGGAAGAAGTGTTCTTTTTGAATGATTCATGATGCATGCCTTCATTTATTCTTGCATTACCGCATTTTCTTGTTGTGATAGGATGCCTCCAAAAAGAAAAAGATCGGAAAAAGGAACAACTTCCTAGGGTGACAAAGGGAAGAAGCCGGCAAAGGTTGGGAGATGAGAGCTGGAGACTTCCCATCCTCCTAACCCCGATTGTATTGTTAATGAGTTCATGGGATTGACCACCATTTTTGGGAGTGTGGCCCAGAGGTGTAAGTACTTGAGATGCCCGAAGTGAACCATATTAGAGATGAAGTTTGCTTGCAAGGAGACTTTGGGGGCTCTAGGCATACTCGAGCCCATAACGTATTTTCTAAGTTGGATAGGCCTAGAAGGTTTCTTGGAAAAGCATTCAAAGACATATATATAAGGTGGACTTTGGAATTTTTGGAAACCTTGGAGCAATCAAAGGACAGTGAGGGAATGGGGATAATCCATTACCACTAAGATGACAAGAAGTACACTATGTTGCATCGGGACATTGCCCAAGTATTCAGGTGGAAGTACGGGAAAGTGGCTCCGAGGACACACCGGCAAGGCCTTCCATTTTAAAGAGCACGACAATTGTCTATCCGACGATGCGATATGTTCAGCGATTATTGTGCATGGGGTATCATGTCACAGAGAGATCTCACATTATCCCAGTTCAGATATCTAAGTCCTTTGGTTGATGATTCCGAAAGGGAATTTCTACCCCAACATGGTGGGATCTTTCGTGGAGGAATGCATTACCATAGGATACAACAAATGTGACAAAATATCTATGGGTGGCATGACTCTTAGCCCAACACTTGGGATATTCAATTCCTTCTTCATTTACATTGGCAAATTTAGGTCATTCGGGGATGAGGTACACTATGGATAAGCTAGAGAGAGATTCTATGGTAGCTGCCACAACCTTGGAGGATCGATTTGTGTGGTTATACGGTGGCTCCATGGTGTACAATTTTATTATACTTCCTTAGCCGGATCGCACCACCATCAATCAGGATACGGTATTAGAGGATTTATTTATCAACCCCTATTTGAGGTTTGAAAAGGACTTCTACAGAGTCCTTCCAAACCCAGACATAGACATTCAGGAGCAGGATGGTACGACTTCTTCTAGAGCACCACATGGTCTCACTCACCCACCCACAGATTTCCTTGAACAATTCCACATTTTGGGGGGAAAATTGCTAGTTCTACCCAACTTGTGTGGGATATAGGTCAAGCGGTAGGCGGGATGAGCTTAAAGTTGGAGGATTTTTGAACTCGACTAGACTCTATGGAGGATACCATGCACACTTAGAGGTCTAGGCTATACTCCATCGAGCAGGAGATGAAGAAGGAGTTCTCTATTGAGGATGAGAGGTAGGATGCCCAAGAAGAGGCCATCGTGTAACTACTCGAGAGATTTCACATCTTGAGGCTTGATGGTTTTCGGGATGTTATTCCTATTAAGAGGCAAGACACGCGTCAGGAACAAAGGCGGAGGAGACACGAGACTCGGCACTTGAGGAGGGGCCCTTTGCGGTCACATGAGTGAGTTTCATTACTTCTATTTCTCTCACTTATGATTTATATTGATTCATTGCATTGGGGACAATGCATAGTTTAATTATAGGGGGGAGTATTGAAACACTTAGGATTTTTTCATCTCGGGATTCTTTTGTCTTTTTGGTGTTGTTTTGTTTGGTATATTTTTGGTGCTATCTTTGGTTTTGGTAAGTTTGGTAGAGTTTTTGGTGGTGTAATCTTTAGGGTGCTATCACTTTGTTATGAGAATGTTTTGGAATGAACCTTTTTGATGGTGTAAATGTTTTGTTTTTCACGATCTTCATGTAGTATGAAGCCCGCCTTTGGAGCATTTTGTGCTACACCAAAAAAGAAAATTTTTGATTTTAAAAAATATATACCCGGCTAAATTGGAAACTTGAAAGGGTAAATCCTGGATAGGTCGAAAGACTTAGGCAAAAATGAGAGGCTAGGACCATCTAGGTTGGAAAACCTTGGCAAAAATGAGAGGCCGTGTGGAAAAAGGTGAGAGGTAAGCTCAACATATGTGAATGCTAGGATGAAAATCCGAAAGGGCTCCTAGGAAAAATGAGAGAAATTAGAAATGGAACTTGAACTTGAACATCTTTTGGCCATATTTGTCGGTTTCTTCATTAACATCTCTTGGATTATCTTCGGCGGTTTCTTCGGATTAGTAAGGTTGTTTAGCACTTATCATATTACTTTGCCTTTTCCCCTTTTTCTTTTATGTATTTTGGGTGGATTGGCTACTTTAGGATCTTCGGGGAGAGTGAGAGTTGTGAGAGTCTTACAATCTTTGGGGGAACTAGGGTAGCTTGGGAATAAGTTGAGCGCATCGGTTAACTTCTCTTTGCATGCTACATTCCTCTTTGATATTTTCTCATTTTTGTTTACTCGAGAACGAGTAAAGGTTTAAGAGTGGGATGACTAATGTGCACCTTATTGCATGCGTTAATCGATGCATTTGACACATTTATTTTAATGTTTTGTTTGGTTGATTGCTAGTTTTATTAAGGTTTGCACGACAAAGGGTTTAGATGACCATTATTGGTTTTTCTTGTCTAAATCCTGAGTTTTGTGGATATAATTGATTATAATTGACACTTTGTATTCACGAGCACCTTCCTTTTCCTTTTTGATCTTATTAGTAGATTTCTTGTGACTACTTTTTCATCATCTTTTTGTAGAAGGCCATCCGCGAGGGTGGTAGAAGATATTTAATGGCTATGGTAACAATATTGAAGGCTATTCACAAGGATGGTAGTAGATTGAAGGCCACGAACTCCAAAGCATGGTAGTAGATGAAATTGATCCCGAGAAAGGCAGATTTGAGGTTCAAGAAGGCCAAGGATGGAAAATGGTGCAAGTCGATCGAACTAACCGATCGGCCAACCGAACGACATGATCCATGCACAAACCCTAAAATCATCTGTGCAGGGCCATGCAAAGTGGCTTGCACGGCCCATGAAATTTTACACGGGCTGTGCACGTTCGTGCGGACCGCTGTACCAAAGCTCCAAATTCACCTCCAAAAGGCTAAGTATTGGTAAGGACTGCTCCATTTTACATTGTTCGTGTTTTTCCAAGTCCTAAAAGTAAAGACCAGCCCAGGGGGTGTGAGAAATAGCACAGGCCGCTCTAATATTCTAAGCAAAAGGACATTCCAGCCGATGGGCCATGGCAAATAGCACAAGGTGCACGATCAAAAGTTCCAGACCTGACACCATCCCACAGCCGGTGCAGGTCCTTTCTCTTCGCCTTGCATGAGGCTGCACGAACCGTATAGTGACGCACATGCCATTTTAAACGAGTCTGCACATACTGTGCAAATTGCGGCTGCAAGGGTTTTTAGGCCTTTTTTTGGCCTATTTTAAGGCTAAATTCCCTACTATTATATATATGGACCTTTGTCCACTAGGGTTCAAGTTTATGCTCATCGTTACACTTCAAGAGTAGGCTAGAGAGAGAAAATACTTTTCCTTCTCTCTTGGTTCTTCTCTTTATTTTGCTTTTTCCCAATGACATTGAATCCAATGAAATATTTGGATTCAATGCTTAGGGAGTAGTTAATTAACATGGGGATTATATTTTTATTCATGTAGTAATGCTTATTTTGTGAGATTTCTTAGATCCACCTATTTCTATGTGTTTTGTGATTATTTTTTTGGTTTGTTTATATTCTTGTGAATTGCATAACTCTTACACATAGTTAGCACACACCGAAGTCTACATTCTTTTTTCCCACTATTAATACCCCCCGGGGAGGGAAACCTAGATGCGCTTGGGGTAAAGATGGGTCCGAATCTACGTGGGTGTGTGCGTGTAGGTTGCCGAGTTAACATTACGATCGACCATGGACTTGTAAGCCGGTGAGTTGGTCCAAAGGGTTACGGGTAGAGATAGCTAAAGTAGCAAGCTACAGTTATCTTTGTGATCCTAGAATCATCGTTAAGATGCCTACTTCCTTTGGCTTTGTAGGCCTGGGAGTAGAGCGTTCATAGTGTTCAGCCCAACACTTAATCGCACGGGGGGGAACTAGACATGCGTAATGAGCCATTGCCTTTGTTTCACTCCCCTAGTTGCAGATGCAAGGTTGATGGAAGATTTTATACGTGCACTCTTATGTGACAGATAGGGGGAAGTTTTGACCATCGTCTGTACTATTTGTCACAAACACTAGAATAGGGTTATAGTTCTTGTATGTGATGAAATTAAGGATCGAAATGACATTAATCATGTTACGTAAATATTCCCCAAGTGATAGTTTATATAGTTTATTATTGTGATCATTTGCATGTTAGTAGTTGTTAACCAAATATCCCCCACCAATGTCTGTTTTACCAACATTTATTATTCCTAACACGTGGTCGGATTAACGACCCAATCACAGTTGTGCGTAATTTATTATTAGATTCCTAACATCTATGTGGATAATCCCGGTTCTTTACACTACCTACCATTCTTTGTAGCATAGTAGTAGGAACGGGAGAAACATTATAAATTTCATCTTTGACCATTGATACTTAACCTCATTTATTATTTTAACGATGTCGGGTGGGACAGGTGAACAAAATATTGCAATGCGAAAGATCTTTAAACTTCCTACTCAACTAAATTCTTATGATGGAACGAAATATCCTAAGGATTTCCTGCACTCTTACAAGAATGGTATAAGGTTCCAGGATGCACCCGTCCAACTAGCATGTAAAGTTTTTCCCATCATCTTGGTCCCGATTGTATGGTACGATTGCTTGCCCAAGCAAAGCATCACGACCTGGGTTCAACTCGTGGATCAAGTTATGAGTAGGTTCTACCAAAATAAAAAATCTAGAAAACGTTTGCAGACCTGATGAATGTAGTGCAATAAAGTGGTGAAAGCATCACAGAATATCATGATCACTTCGCCTTGAAAATCCTGGAAGTTAAAGACCACACGTATCATATATCTCTGGTAGCATTCATGAATGGTATGAGGTCAAGAGAATTTTACAAAAAAAAAACTCTCAGGATACGTGCCAGACAGCCCAAGGGAGCTCCAGGGGATGGTAGAAAAAATTATCTTGATGGAGAAAGCCAACAACAAAATTATGTAGAATTAACGAGGAGAGATAAAAGACGTGGATAAGACACCCAATGAAGAGGAGCAGTAAAAAAGGAAATTACTATAACGAGAGGAAAAGAGTTGGCGGCGAGCAACACATCATTTCTAGAAACACCCCAAACCAAGTCAAGAAAGGAAATCTAATAGAATCGCTAGGAGCTGTTACAAAAGCAAACACCGATGAGGGCTCCAACAGACAAAAGATCCAATGATTAATAATGTGATTTCCAAGGAGACCACGGTCATGACATAGATAGATGTAATAACCTCAGGAGACAAATTTAAGAATTTCTTCACTTAAGATGGCTCGCTCATCACAAAAATGAGAAGTACTCACCAGCGAGATCAGGCAATTATGACGCTAGAAAAAAATCCAAATATGTCCCAACCGCAGGCGAGGCCAAAGAAAAAGGTGGCCGGAGCGATCAAGCAGTGAGAGACTGTGATGGATAACGCTCTATACATAGTAATATTGTACATCCATGGATCAATAGATCTCACCTCCAACAACACATTAAAAGCAAGGAAAGGTACCTTCATCATAGAGCTTACTAAAAAAAGATGAAAATCAATGAAGTAATTATGTTTAGAGAACATGATGATGTCCTAAAGGAATCTCCACATAATGACCCGATAGTAATAACAACAAAAATAGGAAATTCCAAGGTGCACGAGATCTTCATAAATGACGGAAGCGCAGTAGAGGTATTGTTTGTTGTTTGTTTTGACAAACTTTTTTTTCAAGCGATCAGATTTGAAAAAAAAGAATACGAAAAAACATCTATAGTCGGGTTCATAGGGAAGTCATAAATATCCCTAGGAAATATACAGCTTCTAGTTACCAATAGGCAGAAAGACAAATCTTGCATGCATGGTCCTATGTGACTTCATTGTAATAGACGCCACAATCTCTTTAAATTTCATCATAAGAAGGTTGTGGATAAATACTTCCAGAGCTATATGGTCCCCTTATCATCTAGTTATCAAAGATCCCACGTCAACATGAGTTTTGGTAGTAAGAGGAAGGAAATGTAAGGTTGTTGCAATGTAGCTTATTACCCCCTACAAACCCCAACCAATGATACAGACAATTAATCACGGAAAACTCTCAGATGACATCGAAACAAAAGTTTATTTGGGCAAAAAAATCAAGTTCGTAAGTATAGATGACAAGACGGTACAAAAGAGGTTGGAATTGGGAAATGCTTCCCGAACCCATAAAAAGTTATAGGTACTCTCAAGAAATACAAAAGCTACTTCAATTGGCCAGTCTAGGACATGGGAGAAGCCAACCCCTTTATCGCAACACAGCCTCAATGATGAACCATTAGTAAATCCCGTCTGACGAAACAAACAAAGCTTCACCGACAACAAGCATGCAACAATTGAAACAAGCAGGAATACTTCACGAAGTTATATACCCAATATGGCTAGCAAACCACGTCATGGTCAGGATAGGCAATGAAAGTTAGAGAATGTGCATCCACTACACATACCTGAACAAAAATGGCCCAAAATATTGCTACCCATTACCAAATATTGATAAACTGGTTGATATAATCTCAACATATAAGGCCATGCATTTTATAGATGCATGCAAGGGATATCACCGGATCTTGATGAACCCTAAAGATGCCGAGAAAACAACATTTATAACAAGTTGCAGAGGATTCTGTTATGTCAAAATTCCATTCATCCTCAATAATGTGTGGGCTACTCACCAAAGTACATCCGACAAAGCCTTCGCTCACCAAATCGGTCGAAATGTGGTAATCTATGTGGACAACATGGTTATCAAAAGTAAGACACTAAGTAAATTCTCCTAAGATTTAGAAGAGACACTCATCACCCTCCAAACAATTAGAATGGAGCTAAACCCTAAGAAATGCACCATTGGTGTAGGTGCGGGAAAATTCCTAGGGTATAAAGGTTCATCCAGAGGCATTGAGGCAAATCCGAAGAAAATACAATTCATTCAATTGCTACTGCCACCTTGTTTAATCAAATAAGTCCAAGTCATTACTGATCCGCTGGCAGTACTCAGTCATTTTGTTTCAAAATCCTCGGAAAAACCCATGCCATTCTTTGACGTTTTGAAGAAAGCGTCAAAATTTGGCTGGTCGATGGAATGTCAATGAGCATGTGAAAATATAAAGAATTAATTGAAAATATTGTCATTGCTATCAGCACCTCAGCCTACTAAAACACTATATCTGTACCTAGAATTCCATTCACACCATCAGCTTAGTCCTAGTGCTCCGGGAAAAGAATCGCCAGATACCAGTCTATTATGTGAGTAAAATCCTCCAAGGAGATGAGAAAAAATACTTGGTCATGGAGAAGTTGGCCCTCACACTTATTCATTTTGTCAGAAGATTGTGGTCATACTCTCAATCCCATAAGATCACAATCTACGCTAACCAACCTATCAAGAAAATCCTTCATAAGCCAAAAGCTTCGGGAATACTAATGAAGTGGGCCATTGAATTAGGAGAGCATGATTTTTTATTACAACCAAAGACATGTATCAAAGGACAAGCCTTGGTAGATTTCTTAGCAAAATGACAAGAAGAGTACTAAAACATGAAGGAACATGATTTGAGAAAAATGATCCTTTTTATGGAAGATGAGAAATTCGAGAAGAGCACATGGATACTCTTCATCGACAGAGCTTCATACAAAGAAGATTATGGAACGGGACTCTTACTCATCAGCACGGAAGGTGGCGAGCACAAATATGTAATATGAGTCAAATTTTCCCTCACTAACAACGAGGCAGAATATGAAGCTGATGAGACTTGATTTTGGTTGTTTCTTAGCACAATGAACACTTTTTTTTTTTACATTTTTTGTTGGTAGTTAGTTGGATTATTAGGTTTTTACATTATATGGGGTTAGAATCATCTTGTGTGGTTATTTGCCCTAATTTCCCTATTTTGTAAGCATTTAGTGTTTAATGTGTTTGCCTCTATGATTTGGTTGATTTTTACTTGTTTTGGGATCTTATATTCTGACCATCGTCGGAGAAGGCTAATCAGTGATGGTCTTCTTATTATAAATAGCCTCCTCCTCCTTTTCACTTTAAGCCTGACTTGGGCCTCCAAAACCTTAGTTCTTCTTCATCTTTTATTAGCTTTTACATATTTTCCATGGATTTTTGTAGATTTGTTATGGGTTTCATTAGCTTAGATCTAGACTTGAGAGCTTTCGTAAACATGTTTAGCTATGACTTGTGAGATTTCTAAAAACATCTTATGTATTGCTTTATTACCATTATTACTTGTGTCTAATGCTTATGATTATTCATTATTAATGTTAGTATGTAAAACAAAATCAGATTATTTCATGATTTAGTACTAGGCTCGGAAATGAACCCGGGAGTATTTTATCTTTTTATCGGGTTTGGTCAAAGGTCAATGAGAAGGCTGTGTTTAGGATTGACAGCTAGGTGTTGGTTCTTTGGTTATATTAAGCTAGATGACTTAATTACTGCTGAGTATCGATTAATGTCCAGGTTGGGTCATAGGTTAACCCCAAAAACTCATATCCCGAGTTTGTGATGAACTAAGTTGAATAAAATCTTAGAGGTAGTAGTGAGGCATTGATGCTCTATCTTGTAAATGCATAGATTCAGTGTTCATGGTACATCCCCGGGATTCATGCTACGTTGTGTTCAATTCACTAAGCAATAGAAAGTTTAGGCTAGAAGGGGTCAGTGGTTTAGCACTCCTCTATGAAGCTATAGGTAAATAAAAAGAAACCATGAGTGTCGACTGAGTGCACACATTGGCACACATCCATTAATACAAAATAAACATAAAGTATATCCCTTGGCAAAAAAGTGATAATTCTAAGGGGCCAAAATACTAACCCCTTATTGGAAACAGAGGACAAAGGTATATTACTAAAGCTGGATGACCGTGAGAACAAACTCACTAGAACACCTTGAAAATGTAATGCTGGTACTACCTCTTACATACGAGGCCTTTAATGCAAAATTGAAGAGTTGGATGACCAAAAAAATCATGCAAGCAGTGAATGAACCAGTGAGTTGTACTTTCGGCCTATAACCAACCAGTGAGTGAACCGGCCCTTTGCTAACCAAGGTATGTTACCCTCAGTCTTAAGTGACGGATAGAGGCTACGACCATCATTAACCAAGCATGGATGCTTGGCTTTCAACCACGTAACCAAGGGATGGCCCTTGGACTTCAACCTAAACCATTCAGAGTGATCCGGCCCTTTGAAACCGCTTGTAGGCTCAAGCACCTTGCAACCGAATTTGGATTTGGCCATCATGTGAATTGAAGTAGTTAACAACTTCTACCACATACACCCCAAAAATGAAGATAAAGAGGTGTTATTGTCCTTCAATAAGGATCTATGTGTGGAAAACAAGGCTTATTTGTGATGCTAAAAGCAATGCTAACCACAGTCCAATGATGCGCTCTCTGATAATCTCACAAATAAACCTCCTTAAGATAAGAAACTGGGCGTACTTATACCGTGTGATGGTATGGTAACCATCCTTTCCGCTTTAGGCAAGTTAATAGTCTCATGCCATTTAACACTTTACAGTGTCGAGCAGGTAGATCTCACAAGTCCATCAAATCCAAGTAACAACTAGCCATGAGTAATTAGAAGTAGCTTTCGCTAATGTAACTACCTGATCTGCACCTAAATGCATGCATTAAAAAATTCATTTGACATGTTTGTTATTATGTTTTTGTTGGTTGATTGCTAATTTTAGTTAGGTCTACATTACAAAGGGTATAGATGACCATTGTTGGTTTTCTTATCTAAATCCCGAGTTTTATAGACTTAATTGGATCTAATGAACACTATGTCCTCCCGAGCACTTAGATATTCTTTTTTGAGCTTATTAGTAGGTTGTTCATGAGCACTTCAGAATATATATTTTTTTGTAAAAGGCCATCCGCAAGGGTGGTTATAGATAGTAGAAGGCCATTCTCAAGAATGGTAGTAGACAGAAAATCACGAGTCAAAACATGGTAGTATGTGGAAGAAATCCAAGAAATAAAAGAGTCGGGGAGTGACAAAGGAGGAACCAGCATAGCACAGCCATATAGCACGGTTCGTTTCGGCCAACACAATGGTGCCATATTGCTGTAGTACAGGCCGCAAGAATCAGCCCAGCCTGTGCCAGCCTAGAGGCCTCATACAGCTAAGTACGGTAACATGGAGTGCCGAATTTCACGTCCAGTGCCACTCCATAGTCAGCATCCAAATACCAACCGACGACCCACAACGTTTCACACAACTCGGGCCATCAGCCTTGCAGAAATCCAGTCCCACCCAACTACCCACAAGGATTTACACAGCCCACATTGTTCATAGTGGAAAATTATGCACCTAGCTGGTGGGCCATGAATAATTACACAGCCCAAGCCATTTAACTGATTGAGAAGAAACTCCCACCCGGCTACCCGTGACAGACGATGTGGCCGCGTACATCAGAATGGCCGAGATCAATACCCATCTGGCGGTATGTGCTAAACAACATGGGTCGTACCAAGCCAAGCAAGAAAGGGCACACCAAACAACACGGGACATGCCAGATCTATCAAACACGAGCCGTGCCCTTTCTCACGAGCCGTGTAGACTGCAACTAGGGTTTTTGGTCACATTTTGGGCCTTTTTCAAGGCCCGATTCCCTACTACTATAAATAGGAGCCTATATCTACTAGTGTTTAAGTTTTGGAAGATTGGAAAGTTTGGAAGTTGTTTTCATTCTCCTAAGAGTAGGTAGAGAGAGAAGAGGAATAACGTTTCTCTCTAATTTCTTGTTGTTGTTGTTTTTGCACAAATGCATTGGATCAAATGAAATACTTGGGTTCAATGCTTAGGGAGTAATGATTTAGTTTGGGGATACATATTCGTATTCATGACTTAGTAGTTGATTTGTGATATTCTATAGATCTTTCTTTCCTATTATGCTTATGAACATTATGTTGGCTTGTTATTTACATTCTTGTTAATTGTATACTTGTTACACTATGTTGGCATACACCTTAGGCTACTGTCATATTGACACATTTATTGATATCCCCGGGGAGTAAAACCTAGATGTATAGGGGTAATGATAGTCCAGGATCGTAAGGGTTTATGCATGTGGGTCTCCGAGTCAACGCTACGATCGACCATACAACTAGTTTAGTTGGCGAGTTAGCCTGAAGGGTAAAAACTAGGGATAACGTAGTAGCAAACTAGGGTTAACATGATTCGTAACCTTAGAGTCAACGATAAGGTACCTATCCCTTTACTCTTTAGGCCTAGGGAGAAGCAATCGTAGTAGAGTTCCTGAGACTTAATCGTACGGGGGAGAATCAAATCTGCAGCAGGCAGGGCAGTTGTTGCACTACCTTAATTACAGAGGTGGTGCTGATGGAAGAATACAGTAGCACCTTACGTGACAGGTATGTGGAAGTGTTGACCATCGACCAAACTATGTGGCATAAGCATTAGGATAGGTTTATATGCCTTGAATGTGATAGAATCTAGGATTGAAATATGTTACCGGTCATGTTACACAAATATTTCCCAAGGCTTAGCGATACATAGTTTTACTCTCTTGTGTTCGTGCATGCTTGTAGTTGTCAGATAACCCCCTTCCCCAACTTGTTTTGCAACATTACCTATTCCTAACACGTGATTGGATTGACAACCCAATTTTAGCTATGTATAGCTAACTTTTAGATTCTCAGCATCTCCGTGGACCACCCCGGTCTTTCTACTATCTACCCCATAAGTAGTTTAGTAGTAGGAACGTGGAAACAAACAAACAAATATCTTTATCTTTGATCTCATAAGTCTTCTCCCTGGGTTAGTAGATCTCTCATAAAAGGTTTTTTTATTAGCGACCTTGATGGGTAGCGGATCACTACCCATGATCTTATAATATGGACGTGCAGCACAAAATGAACTAGCTTCTTTCCCACCCTCACCGAAAATATGTGCACCATTTCCAAAATAAAATTAATACCAGCCCTCGGGGAAAAAGCACATCCACCCTAAATTCATTGGGACATACAAAATTTAATATACCTAATTTGTTGCCATACCAATCCAAGAAAATGCCCAAAATTCATGTTTTTTAGGAGTAAACTCGTGTTGGCCAAAAGAGAATAAATTTTCCCATCCCCATGCATTTTAGCCTGCATTAAAGGCCCATTAAAGAGCTCAAATCAGCCCAAAGAGAGAGAGAAACCCCTTGGCCCAAAAAGATCCTTCTCGGATTCAAAAATCATCCACAAACCCGAAATTGCTACCTGCTTTTATAATTATTATATCCTCGAAGGCTAATTCCGATTTTTAGCCCATGAAGAGTTATCCGGCCCAACTTTAAAAACCCTAGGGTTCCAGAATCATTTTCATTTTTCGCAGGTCATTTAACATGATGCATGTTTATGGGTCATCATCTAGAACCCTAGTTTTAGATCTATTTCTAATAGACTCGGGTCTTATAATCTGGCCACCACTAACCAGGTCTGAAACCCCATACGTCTAGCTAACCCGCTTCCTCCACTCAGGTAATACTACCCTGCTGCACGGTCGATTGTACTCCAACGGAAAATGCAACCCGCCACCCTCCAAATTGTCATTCTTTTTGTTTTTTCGACGTCGAATATGGTGTTTCATTGGCAATTTTCTAATTACATATGACAAAAATTTTGGAAAAATTAGGATTTTGTTCCAAATAAAGATTCAAAATGGCCAGTGAAGTCGGAGTTCAAGCTCGTCGGGATCTAGGCACATGTCGAACCTACTCTGAGAATCTATCTTGAACCCCGACTAATCCCAATCCTTCACATTGTTTCCACTAATCTCTTCTCCAACTCAAAGAAAACCCATAATAAAAACCCTACTTTCGGCCACCATTTTCCATCGACCCACCACCATCCAAACATCTAATTTCTGACCTCAAAATTGTTGTTTCTTCGGATTCTTATGGGGCACGGAGGATATCCATTGTTTTTGGCCAAACATATGAGCAAATATCGGATTATTGTTCCAAAATTACACCACTTTCCATGGCCGATGATGACGAAATTGAAGCTCATTGGGATTTGAACACCGGGAAATTATACTTGAAAAAACCATTGTAAAATACAATTAATTCCACTGATCTCCTTTCCGGCAGCAAGTGTAGCTAGCTAGAGACAAAATTGGAATTTTGTTTTTGATAATAATCTCAATATCAAGTAAAAATCCATCCAAGACCTTCAATCTGCTCTATGAATTTTTAGACACGAAATTACATTGCAAATCCAAAATTAATCTGATTCCATAGTTAGAAATTGTTCCGAACTCCATTCCCGTTTCAAATTTTCATCTGCCACTGTATTGTTCATCAATTGAATCTGGGCATAACCACCAGCACACGAATGGACCCAAAAAACCCCAGATTCCATATCAAAACAATTCACAGTATTGAAAATTATCCGGAATCTATGCCATAAAATTGAAACAAAACCCATAATCCATTTAAAACAATAAACACGATCCCAAAACGAGAAGTTACAATATGATCATCAAAAGTTCCAAATCTGATCTTGTTGGAAAGTCCCTTGTTTTAGCAATTTTAATCTGAATTATCGATGGCGTTAATCAGATTAGAGAAACTCTCATGAAAGTCGGTCTTTCTATAAATTTATGGATAGTCTACAATGGATTTTATCTTAAATTTTGTAATTTTTTAATAAAATTTAAATATTTTATTTTAAAGGTTAAAGCAAGTAATAACATGTATTTGAATGTGAAAATATAAAAAAAATATAATATAAAAATATTTTCACAATTTCTAACTTTAGTATGTAATATAACAAATGTAATGTATAAGGTAAAAAATAAGTGGTATGTCCATAAGTTTATGGACATGCCGCCTATCAAAAGACCCACTCATCAGATTAAATCATCCATGTTGCAAAAAAAATTGGGTGAGATTCACCGTATCAAAATCCAAGATCGCAAGAACAGATCTTCAACCCATACATCGAAAGATGCCTGGAAACGGAGAGATCGTAGGGACAAAGTTGAACTTGCAAAGTGAATTGTTAGAAATGTTCCTTTACAGAGGTTGCACCTCTCTCTCTCTCTCTGAGAACTCTTTCTAGGTGTTTAGCGCTCTTTAAAAAAAATTAGACCACCAAGGTGGGGGGAGTTAATAGGCACCCCAAACCTTTAAATAAAATAAAAATATAATGATTTCGGTGAGTGCAAAACGTTCAAACTTTTGAACGGTGACTGTCTGTGTGCTAGTCTAAGACAATAAAATTGTTTTCAAAAGAAAATTGTACTCATGAAGTGCTCCCAAGTGTAACAAACTTCACCCTATGTGTCGAACGCTACCTTGGCCGGCTTCATCAAAATGGTTGTCGAGCTGAAATTTTTGATCCAACTATACATGTAGACTTGAAATCAACTCATTCCTTCCTACCATTATTCAACCAATGTTTTGCAAGATTACTTGTCCACAACCCTGATTTAAGTTTTCCTGTGTTATGAAATTTGGAAGTCAAATCCTGTCAAAGTGTAATTGTCCATTTTCTTTTGGAGTGAAATCTTAGGTGGAACAATAACCTTCAATGGACTAGTTCATGCATCTTTTAGAAAGCATGACTGCCAATTTCTTTGATTCCCTACATACAAAACAAAGAGCATCAGAAAATGGTTGCATTTCAAAGATATCATGGTGGAAAATCCAAGGGCCCTTTTCAAGAAATTTAATGGCCTGAATGATCATTTTACTATTAGTTTCCAAACTTAGATCTTGAACATGTATGTTCAATTCATCCGCTAATTGGAAATCTAGCTTAATGGATATGATTTCCGCTATTAATGGCGATTTGAAAGCTACCAACTTAGTCTTACTATTAATTAGGGATCATGTGTGCTTCCTAACTGTGGAAGCTAATCCACTGAGCCGTGAGCTGGTTTTTCATGAACCGTCCATGTTTATCTTATATCTGCCACTAATAGGCTTGTCCCATTTTGTCAAATTAATCCACCTATGATTCTTACTTAAGTAGGGTACAAATCATGATTGAATCCAATACTGTTTATTTGTTCTCGGCTTCTTAAAGGGAAATCCGTCAGTGCAGTTCTCATTAGCTCCCCAACTTCCTTCCAAACTGTAGCTGCCGAGATTCCAACCTCATCGTTTAACTTTCTATTTCTCACAACCCACAGTACCCAACATATAAATATTGGTGAAATCCTAATTAATATAGCATTTATGGGATCAAAATTGGATATAGAGTTATAGAAAGCTAATATGTCCCAGATATTCTGAAATTATATCCTCTGTAACATTAAAAAATTATGAAATTTATCCCAGGCCGTGTATGCAATATGATAGTCATTAAAGTAATAAGAGATAGAATCAGAACACTGTAACAGGAACAATACTTTAATGCAAATTGGATTCTAAACAACCTTAAGTTATCATCAAATGCCAAGAGGTTAGTTAGTGACCTATAAAAGAAGACAGGGAGTTTGGGGAGTACTTGTGCAATCCAAGTATACTGTAGAATCCTAAATGGAGCTCTTACAATTCTCATTACCTGATATGCAAACTTGGAGGAGAATTTACCACTGATGTCATTGATCCAAATTAGTCTGTCTCTAATGTGTGGGACAATATGTACATGTGATAAGAAGGAATGCATAGATGGAGGGAAAAGTTGCAGGAATTCGTTAATAAAGTATTGTATTCTATGTATAAATTCAACCAAAGATTGGTTCTGGAATGGCTCAGGAGTTTGTCCCTACCAACAGTCAATAAGCATGACTTCCCATGTCCAATTATCTTTCCAGAGACTACATTTACAATCTCCTATCTGAACCCTGGTGTTTAATTCTCCTATCTTTGCTACTTCAGCTATTCTCTTCCAGGTATGTGAGTCCCTATAAGTTTTTGGAAATGACCACATCAATCTAGACCAAATGGTTTCCCCTAATTGAAGTTTCTATCACAACATCAATGAACAAGCCCTAATTGTTATTCTAATACCTCTCAGCCCTAATCCATTTTCATGTTCAGGGAAAGCCATATTTTTCCAGCTTTTCCAGGATTTCTTCTGCCTACATTCCAATTTTCTCCAAAAGAATTTTGAAAACCTCACCTCTATATAATTAATTATCTTATATGGTGGATTCATTGTTTCCCAAATGTGTTGTGGATATGTGTTTAAAACAAAATTTTCCAATGTAAGTCTCCCTGCCTGAGTGAGCCAACATATTCCAATTTCCTAAGGCTCTATTTATTTTTTCCAATAAGGATTGAAAAAGGACAAATCTCATATTTCCAAAATACATTGGACATCCGAGATATTTGAAGGGAATTAATCCTAGTTTCATAACTAAGATATCCCTTGTACTGTTTTTAAAATCCTCGGGTGCCTTCATGTTGACATAAAAGTCACTCTTTTGAAAATTAAATTTTTTGGCCAGAGACTGCTTCAAATTGATTTAAAAACTATTCATTCTTTTAAGATTCTAAGGATTTCCTTTTTTAAATAGGACTGTGTCATCAGCGTAACTCAAGTGAGTTTTTCTTATTGAGCTCCTGGGCATGTCAAAAATATTTTAGGAATCCATCTTGAAAAAGTTTTTAAGAGGTATTGTGAATGCTTCCGTCATGATATTAAAGAGAAAGGGGCTTAATGGATCACCTTGTTCAATGCCCCTAGTTGATTTTAAAAACCAAAAGGAGAGCCACTAATTATTACAAAAAACCAGGCTGAAGTGATTGAATTCAAGACATTGTCAACAAACTTCCATGAAAACCAAATGAGAGGATGACTGAGTTTATAAATGACCAATAAACCCTATCTAATTCCTTCATCATGTCCAATTTAATGATCACATTATATTTTCCTATTTGTTTATTCAAGATCCTCATCATTTCTTGCATTAAAATACCATTGTCCACATTATCCATTCCTTTTAGAAAAGCGGATTGCTCCAATGATATTATTTTTGGAATGAGTGGCTTCATTCTTTCTATTAATATTTTTGAGAATATCTTATTGAGAAAATTGGATGATGATATGGGTCCGAATTGTGAAAAGGAGCTTGGATTATCCACTTTGGGAATTAGGGCTATCCAAGTACTTGAAATAGCCTAGGGATAGGAAATCCATTCATGAATTCATCCACTGCATCTTGGAGATCATGTTTAATGATTTCCAAAGTTGTGATGAAGAATGTGCCATTAAAGCTATCTGCTCCAGCAGTAGCAAATGAGTTTAGTCCTTGGATAGCTTCTTTAGTTTCCATCAATGAAGACATCTCATTTAGCTTGATGTTTTCATTTTCTGTGATTAACCTAGGTATGTATTTCAGAAATTGATTATACTATTGTCCATCTTGTGGCTGAGTTTCATTAGTTAGAAGGGTAGAGAAAAACTGAATTGCTTCAGTTTTGATCAATTGCGGCTGATCAATCCATTGTCCATTGGAGTCTTTAATCTTGGTATTTTTAAGGAGTTTTTCTTTTGTTTATAAGAATTGTGGAAGAACTTTGTGTTAGCATATCCATATTTTAGCCATTTCACCTTGGATTTCTGCTGCAAGAAAGTATCTTCCTCACTCAATGCCCTTATTAGCAAAGCCTTACTGTGATTTAGTTTGACCATGTCACTCTCTAATCCACTTTGTTCATAACATAATTCATTCTCTAAAACCTAGCCCCTTGTCTTCTTAATGTTGTCTGTGAGGTTACCAAACTTCTCTTTATTCCACTCTTTTAGTTTCATTTTTAGCCCTCTCAGTTTAAGAGTAAACCCCAGCATTCCTGATTCTAGTATTGGTTAGGACCAGTTAGTAAGAACTCTGGGTAGGATGTGAGAGATGAAGGGGAGGTGAACCACCAGGTGATAGTATTGTGGGAGTCCCTGATGAATCAATATTTCAACATCGTGTGATCGAGCATAAATTAGAAATTATGTGTACTGTGTGAATAAGAATCGAGCATCAAATTATAATACTAAACATGTGATGAAAATTCCCCCATGTTGTCTTATTATCATACATCGTTGTTTAGTTTTGCATGCTAGTTAGTTGTTTGATTAATTATCTCAAAAGCTCCCCCCCCCCCCCACATTTTCTCTACTCCTGACACACACACACTTGGTGATGCTTATGCGTGAATTATGTAAAACTATCTTGTAAACCCCTAAGTCTCAATGGACGACATCCTAGCTTACTACTATCTTCTTTTTAGTAGTTAGAGGTGAGCAAGGGATGAAAACTATAAATTTCTATATCTTTATCGTTGACCATATTTAACGATGCCTGCGGGTTTGGTCAAATTTTGGTACTACTGTCAGAGATTTAGGGTGCGTTTATTTGATAGTTAGCATAGTTAGTTGGTAGAGTAGTGTTTTATTGTGTTTTTCTTGGTGTGATTTGTGTGTCCTTAGAGTGTGCCCATTTTGTGTTTGTTGTTTTTTTGGAGTAGGTATAGCCAAACTCCCGAGACTCAATCAAGCTCTATTGGTGATTTTGATCAATTTCATAAGACAATTGTGTGAAGAAACCATCAATATCCCCAAAATTTTCCAATAATCCATTACATGCCCAAATTTATCCTCAAAACCACCAACATAATGGAGCTAACTTTTCTTATCCAAGTGTACTAAGCATTCCGAAAATGGTTCATGTTTTTGTGCTTCAGCAGTCATCCTAAGTGTCCAATAAAAAATTACAAATACATGAAACTATTCCACCAATTATTTGATGATGGACTGTTGCAGAAGATATTTCTCTATTATTTGTAATAAAAAATTACAAATACATGAAACTATTCCACCAAATTCTCGGCTACACGTTTCGTGTGACGCAGATGTTGAAGTTGGTTAAAAATATGAAACTCTATGGAGTCGGATTCTGTAATTTTAGGAAAATATGGGTGAGTTTGATAAAGCATGGGGCTCTAAAACCTTAGAATGTCATTGGGGAAGATTTCAAACAACTATAAACAAATTTCATGACTTCTATGTGCGTTTGGAGAGGAACAAAAGGAGTAGAGAAACACTTGAAGAAGTGGTAATATTCTAAATCATTCTAACATCTTTGTTTTCTGAATTAATAAATAATACTTGTTTATTGAATAATGAGAAAGTTGATCTGCGGTGAGTTGTTATAACTTAACTAGTGTGATAACTATGGGTGTTCATGGGTTGGGTCGTGTCGGGGCGGGTCAGGTCGGCTATCCCGGCCCAAATTGACCAAAATTTTTGGGACAAATAGGTCGGGTCGGGTCCAAATTTTCATAGTTTAGGGTCGGGTCGGGCTGGGTTAGACTGGGTCATGGGTTGACCAAAATCGACCAAAATCGTATAAAAATAGTAAATTTTTACTAATTTATTTAAATTTAATATATTATTTTTAAATTTAATAATATTTAAATAATAAATAAATTTATGATTTATTTTTATATAGTTTAAAATAACATTATTATATTATATTTAATTATATATTATTCACTTAATAAAGAAAAATACAATTATTTTCATTTTACTTAGTTAGAAT
>JAULKM010168627.1:0-15857 GCA_032355605.1 Rubia tinctorum | reverse complement strand
AACAAAACCCTTGAATGTTTGATCAAGACGTGGAATGTCTTCATTTATGGTGGTAGTCGTATCCGGATCTCCATCATATATGCTGGAAGAACCACGATAAGGTGTGATATGGTCAACAGCAGCAGGGGACGATGCCATGTGTTTTGTGGTGCCAGAATCTACTATCCACTTGGAGCCAACTTGTCATCGATGATGAGAAAGGCCACTAAAATTTGAAGTATCACTCCGCCGAGAATTAAAATGAGCCATATCCATAAGGGCAAAAAGGAATCAGCAAAATTCTGCCCAAAGAACACCAACGCGAGCGAAGACGCATAGAGAGCAGCTGGCGCGTGAATTCACGAGCTGCAAAAAAGGGGCACGCGTGAGGAGAAGCGTTGGTATAGCTGCTGGCACGTGATATCACGCTCGAGAGGGAAGAAAATGTTGGATTGTGTGCATGGATAATGGTGGCAGATATGATATCGCCGCTGATAGAGAATGGACCAGAGAGAAGACTTGTTGAGTCCATGCACTTGTGAGGCTCCTGCTCGCTGACTGAGGGCCGAGAAAAATCACCGCTTGATGGAGAACAGGGAGCAAGGTCGGAGAATCTGGAGAGCGCCTGAAAAACTCGCTGAAGTCCACTAGTCGAGAAAGGATAATCGATCACCGAGAAAAGTCTCCGCTTGACGGAGAACGGGGTGCAAGGTCGGAGAATCTGGAGAGCGCCTGAAAAACTCGCTGGAGTATGCTGGAAATTCGCCTTGAACTTGATTGGAAATTCGCCGTAGATGCCAGAATTTGAATGGAAAAAGGTGAGGAGGGGGAGGATTTGGTCGCCGAAAAGGGGAGGGAAGGTGGCGGCCGAAAAATAATTTAGGGTTTAGGTTGAATTAGAACTTGCTCTGATAACATGAAAGAATGTTTTCCCGTAATAACTATCATTGACCATAAAGAGAATAAATAGAGAGTACAAGAGATAAAATAGACTAGTCCCAATATATCTTCAGGCTAGTTAACCAGATAAATTAAATATAATCATTTAATTGATTTAATCTGACACTTATAATAGACTAGGTTTCGAAATAACTGTTCTTGTGTTGTGGTAGGAAAATCGCTTCCCGAGAAACAATCAATCATCAATGAGGTAATAGGTGATATCATTTTGTACCTACATTGCATGTTTTGAACGAGGGCTTGTTATTAATGGATTCCAGAAACTTCTTCATTACTCCCTCCGTCCCAGCAGAATTGGCATGTTTGCTTTTTCAAAGTCAAATTTGATAAACTTTGACCATTAATATAAATTAATATACATATAATAAATATATCATGTGAGATATTTATGAATTCATCTTAACATAAATTTTCTAAATATCAATTTTTTATGCGGAATTGATATATGTAGCTAGAGATATTGTCGGTCAAACATGATCATTGAAGATCGTGAAAAAGCAAATATGCCAATTCTACTGTGACGGAGGGAGTATCAGATAAGCAGATCATGCATTTTCATTTGAGTATATTCTACATACTTTTCCTTTTGGATTAAGACCAGAAAATTTTAAAGTATGTGTTCTCTATTCCAGTTAAATTTGATTAGGTGATTTCTGTAATATAAGATCTTTTAGACGACATTATCTCGGTTCCATATTTAATTAAGAGTTTGTCCCTAATTATTATCCGAACTTAATTTTATTTGTACATGCCTGACTTAGTTCTAACCGGTCCTATGGTACATAAATATTTAGGAAAAATTGGAAGTCTGGCCAAATGAAGAACATCGACACAGGAAGTGGAGGTGTGACATTCGAGAACACTACCAAATCATTCCTAAATACCTTTTTGGGCTTGCATTAGACAACCATTTTGTCAAACTTAGGACCTTCTTGTATAAATGGACCGGTTAGGGATCATTTATTGATGCAACGATAGTTACAAATGGCTTGGAGAACCTAATAAAAATATTCCCCACTTATTTGGGTTTCCTTTAAAAAAAGGATTAATGTAGCTGTTCTCGTGTACACACTTCTATCTGAGTTAGCTATGAGCCATTAAATGTTAAAATATGATTGAATTATTCCGATGATCATTCAGAAAGTCTATACAATCTCTTTGACCCGCCCCCGGCGTCGCTGATAAATACACATTTTCCACGAAAAATCTACTAAACCGAGAGGGGAGCGTTTCAAAAATAGAAATTTATATTGTTGTTCTCACTCCTACTACTATAATATTTATGGGGTAGATAATGGCAAGACCGGGGCTGTCCACAGAAATGTTAGGAATCTAAAAGTTAACTACAAATCGCCGCGATCGGGTCGTCAATCCGACCACGTGCCAGGAATAACTAGTATTGTTAAAACAGGATTTGGGGTGGTTTACTAACAACTACGAACATGTGAAATCACAAAAGAATAAACTATATAAACTAGCACTTGGGGAGTGTATGTGTAACATGATTGGTGTTGCGTTTTGATCCTCGATTCAATCACATGCAAGATGTACAAGCTTATTCTAGTGTTTATGACACGTGGTGTAGTCGATAGTCAACACTTCCCCATACCTGTCACGTAGGGTGCGCGTGTAATATTCAATCAACACAGCCTCCGTAATTAGAAGAGTGCAATAACGGCCATGCCTGTTGTGCAGATCTGAATCCCCTTTGTACGATTACGTCACTGGCACTACACCACGAATGCTTCTCCCTAGGCCTACAAAGGCAAAGGGGGTGAAGCACCTTATCGATAGCTCCAAGGTTGCTAACCCTAGTTTGCTACTAACGTTATCTCTATCCCTAACCATTCGGGCCAATTTTCCGGCTAAAACTAGTGTTGGTCGATCGTAAAGTTGACTCGGTAAACCACATGCACACACCTATATGGTCCTGGACAATCGTTACCCCAATCACATCTAGGTTTCTTTCCCCGGGGGATATCAGTAAGTTCACCAACATAAAAGTAGACTACGGTGTGTGATAATTTTAGTGTGACAATCATGCAATTAATAAGAACATGAAGAATAAGCTAGCATAATAATCATAAACACATAGAAATAGGTAGATCTAAGGAATCACACACAAAAAACACCAAACCATCAATACAAATACAAACCCCAAGTTAATTAATTACTCCCTATGCATAGAACCAAATATTTCATTAGATTCATGCCTTTGGGCAAAAGAAAAATAGAGAGAACAAGAGAAAAGATTTTAGAGAGAAAGAAGAGCTCGTTTCTCTATCTACCCTACTTTTAAGAGTTTAAAATGAGCATAAAGTTAAACCCTAGTAGACATAGGTTGATATATATAGTAGTAGGGAATCACGCCTTGAAAAAGGCCTAAAATAGGCCAAAAACCCCTAGCAAATGCAAATGGCACGAGGTGTGCAACCTGGCACGGGCCGTGCCACCCGGTTAGCCTCGTGCTGACATGGGCCTGCTTCCCTAGCACGAAACGTTTAGCCTTGTGCTGACACGGGCTGGCCGATTTGGCACGACCTGTAGCCTCGTGCTGATAAGGGTCGTCGACTGGTGCTCTGTTTTGAGCTTCTGAACTCTGCGTCCTGTGTCATTTGGCGTGGGTCATCGGCTGGAAGCACATCTTGATCAGTTGGACGTCACAAGCTGTGTCATTCTTCGCACCCCGTGGGCTGGTTCTTGCATTTTTGGAGTTGAAAACAACATGGACCGTGTGAAATGCCATGGTTTGTGTCCATACGTAGCCTCATGGATGATTTTGGTGACACGGGCCGACTGGTGCCAAATGGTCCGTGCCGGTTGATGTCGTTGTTCCATTTTTTTTTTACATTTTTGAACTATGATTCCACCTTTTTCTAGCTCAATCCCATCTACTACCACGCTTTTGGTCTGTGGCCTTCTGTCCACTACCATTCTTGCGAATGACCTTCAAATATCTTCTACCGTTCTTGTGAATGACTTTCAAATATCTTCTACCACCCTCGTGGATGGCCTTCTACAAAATAATGTCGAAGTTCTCACGAACAACCTACTAATAAGCTCACAAAAGAAGATCTAGGTGCTCGTGAGGACAAAGTGTCCATTAGTTTCAATTAAGTCTACAAAACTCAGATTAGTTAAGAAAACCAACAACGGTCATCTAAACCCTTTGTAATGTAAACCTAACTAAAACTAGTAATCAACCAAACAAAACATGGTAACAAACTTGTCAAATACATTGGTTAACACATGCAATAAGGTGCACATCAATCCCCTCACACTTAAACTTTTACTTGTCATTGAGTAAACAAAAACGAGAAAAGATCCAAGAGGAATGTAGCATGCAAAGAGAAGTTAACCAATACATTCAACTTATTCCTAAGCTACCCTAGTTCCCCCAAGGATTGTAAGAATCTCACAACTCTCACTCTCTCTGATGATGCTAAAGTAACCCGTCCACCAAAATTCAATCCAACAAAAACATAAAGTGTATATGTGCTAAGTGTGAAGCCAAACCTACTTCGCTGAAAGAAGCCGCCAATGAAAATCCAAACGATATTTCCATTTTTGGGTTTTTATCCTAGCATTCACACATGTTGAGCTCACCACTCACCTTTTTCCACACTGGCCTCTCATTTTACCTAGTTTTTTCAACCTAGCGGGGCCTTGCCTTTCATTTTTTGCCTAGGTATTTTGACCTAGCCTGGCTTTCTCCAATTTTTGCCTAAGTCACCCTTTTGTGTTTTTGACTTAGCCGGGCATATACTTTTTTTCATATTTTATTAATTTTATTCAATTTTTTTGTGTAGCACAAAATGCCCCAAAGATGGGTTTCATACTACATGAAGATAAGCAAACCAAAGAATTAAACCACCAAAATTCTCCCAAAATATCCCACAACAAAAAGATAACACCCTAAAGATCAAATCACACCACCAAAGTGCATCCAAAGCATCCTCAAACAAAACGACATTAAGAATACAAAGGAATCTCGAGATGAAAAACTCCCAAGTATTTCACTACTCCCTCCCCCACACTTGAACATTGCACTGTCCCCAATGCAATGAAATAATAGAAATCATAAGTGAGAAAGAGAAAAGTAGTGGAACTTACTAATGTGACCCCGAAGGGTCCTCCCTCAAGCTCTTTGTCTCATGTCTCCTCCTCATTTCTTGATGTCTCATTTCTTGCATCTTGATGGGAATAACGTCCCGAAAACCATAAAGACTTGGGGTATGGAATCTCTCGATCAGTTGCTCGATAGCCTCTTCTTGGGCATCCACCCTCATATCCTTAATATCAAACTCTTCCTCCACTTCCCGCTCGATAGAGTCTAAAGTAGATCCCCAAACTTGCATGATGTCCTCCATAAAGTCTAAACTAGTCCCAAACTACTTCAATTGCAAACTCATCCCTCCTACTGCGTGACCGACATTTTGCACAATTTGGGTAGAACTCGCAAGTTGTTTCCCAAAAGTGCCCAGTTGGTCGAGGAAGTCCGCGGGTAGGCGAGTGTGGCTAGGTGGTGCCCTTGATAGAGTCTCATCATCCTTCTCCTCAATGTTTATGTCCGAGCTTGATAATACTCTGTAGAAGTCTTTCTTAAACCGCAGATTGGGTGATAGAAACAAGTCCTCTAATAGAGTGTATTAGTTAATAGCGGTGCGCTCCGGTTGTGAAAGAATCATAAAGCTGCAAACTGTAGTACCACCGTACAACCAAAATAATCGGTCCTCCGAGGTGGTGGTGGTAGTAATCATTGAAGCCCATGCTAACTTTTCCATAGTGTACCTTGTCCCTGTACGACTTAAGTTTGCCAATGCGAACGAAGAAGGAGCCGGATGCCCCAAGTGTGGGGCTAAGAGTCCGACCATGCCTCCCACTGGTATCTTGCCACCTTTATTGTATCCCTAGGCCAAGCATTCTTCCACGAAGGCCCCCATAATATTGAGGTAGAAGTTTCCCTTCGTAGTCATCGCCCAAAGGACTTGGACATTCACACCGGAGCACTGTGAGATCTCTTCGTGGTAGAATACCCCTCATAGACGAGAGTCTCTAGATGTACTACAACGCCGAATGAACTATTGCAATACTCTTGCAAAAATGCTTCCTCTCTGTACCCAAAAGAATCCTCCAAAAATTTCTCAATGAAAATGGAAGGCCTTGTCGGAGTATTCTCAAAACCTTTTTCCCGTACTTCCACCCAAATTCTTGGGCAATATCCCGATGCGACATAGTGTACTCCTTATTATCCAAGTGGAAATGGATGACCCTCCTCCCATCATTGTCTGTTGCTTGCTCTAAGGTAGCCTAAAACACTAAAGTCCACTGTATGTAAGTCTTGGAATGCTTTTCTAAGAAATCCTTTATATCTATTCGGCTTAATAAATACGTGATGGGCTCGAGTAAGCCTAGATCTGTCAAGGTCTCATTGCACGCAAACTTCGTTTCCAATTTGAATCCCTTTGGGCTATTCAAGTACTTCCATCTTTGGGCCGCACTAGCAAACATGGTGGTTAACTCCATGAAATCCTCAACAATAAATGTGGAGTTAGGAGAAAGGGAAGTCATCGGCTCTCGTTTCCCAACCTTGGCCGACTTCCTCCTTTTGTCACCCCCGGGAAGTTGTTCCTTTTTTCAACATATCCTTTTTGAAGCCATCCTACCACAACAAGAAGAAGGTGGTAATGCAAGATTACACAAAGGCATGCATAAAGTATCATTCAAGAATAACACTCTTCTTAAATAGCCAACACATTCCAAATCATACTATCCCAAAATAAAGGATATTCAATCAAGAATCATTTTTTCTAAACAAAAAACTCATGGAAAATCATAGCACCCCATCAAGAAGATCATGAAATTAAGAATAATTCCTTCTAAACAACCACAACCAATGAAGATCATATCATCAAAACACAAGAACATATACTTCCCCCACACTTTGTTCAATACAAGATCATTCATATAACCCAAATACTTTCCAAAAACACATCAATATTTCGAGATTCAAGCTTTTCATCACAACACCGTCATGCTAAATAAAGAAAGTAAACATAAATCTCAAAGGATTACTCGTAATTTGAAGCTAAGAGTTGAAAAATCCACACAAGAAGAAACAAAATGCTAATTTTTGAGAGAAAAAGCTTCAATTTTTGAGTTCACCAAGATGAAGTGAAAGTGAGTGTTCTTGAGGGACTTGAACAAGCTAAATTATTCCTATGGGTAGGGGAATGTACTATGAACTCTTATTTTAAGCAATTCATGATCCTCTAAAAGAAGGTGATTTAGGAGGGAGGTACAAAGGAGATAAGGATGTCATAGTTGAAAATAGAAGCTCCAGGGGACAAAAGTACCAAGTAATTAATGCCTAATGGAGGTCTTGATGTTTATTATAGTACTATTTACATCAATAATCCTAGGGAATAAAATATTTTTTGAATTTATGGGCAAAAAATGCATGTTTTGGCTTAAAATTTCTTTTTTTCTTTTCAAAAACCTGCATTTTGACACACCTACAGCTTCACATGAGACCTGACAGAGGTATGCCATCTGGAGTCTCATGTTTTAGAGACCTGACACGAGGATGCCTCATGTTTTGGAGGCCTGGCACGAGGCTGCCTCGTGTTTTGGAGGCCCAAAACGAGGTTGCTATTGAACATGACCTTTTTTTTTCCAGAGTTCCTCCCTTTTTACAAAAATAAATTGTCACCCAACAACCCGTATTTCCTTCCAATCACAAAGCACGAGATTCAAACTCAAATTTATTAATCAACAAGAATTTCATCCCAAGATTCTTTGTTACACACAAAAACATGTAAAGTCTATCTACTGAAAGATATAAAAAAACAAATTTAAAAAATAGCACTGTTATTTTACTGTCATCCTCACAACTTATTTCTTCATGCATTTTGATAAAAAAGAGCCTACCGTTGGATATCCAGAGTCTCCATCAGCAACTCCACCTTTGATGACATCCTTGTGGAGAGGTGTCCACAAAGTGTCATCCTTACTTTTAAGTGCTTTGCTTGCCATAGAGAGTGAGTGACCATACCTAGCCAGTGTCGAGTCCTTAGCTATTTCCTCAGGTTTAGAGGCGGTCGAGGGAGTTTTACATCCTTGCTACTTTCCACTAACCAATGCATGTTGGCGAGCATAGAAAAACAATACAAGATAGACATGTCATCACTAACATCATGCAAAGCATAAGTCTCGTCGACATGATCATCACAATTGAAGCAAAAGTATGATTCTCTCTATCACTCTCATCATCAAGAATCTCATCTGGGAAATCATTCTCATTATCAAGAAATTCATCTAGGTGATCATCATCATCATCAATCATGCAAGGTTTTTCACATTGAGCAAGTTCATCACACAAAGTTACGCCATTCTACATAAGAGAGGGAATAGATGAACCATGCTTAGATTTATAAATATCAAATACTACCTTATCAATGTCATCCTCTAGGGTTAGTGTCCCCAAATGAACATCTATCTTAGTTCTTTATGTTTTTAGAAATTGTCTTCCCAATAAAATTGAGGGTGCACCACCATCGTGCACTACGTCAAGGAAATAGAAGTCCGCCGGAAATACTAAATTGCCTACTCTAACCATTACGTCCTTAACTAAAACTCGAAGGCTAGCTTGGGAGTGATCGTCTACTTGGACAATCATCCTAGTTTCCTTAAGCTCACCTATGCCTAGGTTTTCATAAAGGCTAGAAGGGATCACATTAATAGATGCTTCTAAGTCAATCATTGCATTCTTCACCAATTTTCTACCTAAGGAGATAGGAATTGAAAACATCTCGGGGTTATCACTTTTCTTAGGAAAGTTCCTATGATTTAGAGTAACCACTCCTTTTTTAAAATTTTCCTACCTTCCTAATTGGTTTATTCCTCTTCTAAGTGCATGAAACTTTAAATAATTTAGCATAATAAGGAACATTCTCAACAAAATCCAAAATTAGAACGCTAACCTCAACCTTCTAAAAAATCTTTCGAACGTGTTCATCGTTGGTTGCCACATTCAGCCTTCTCCTAAGTGCACTAGGGAAAGGTGGTGGAGTATTCACCCTCACCTAGGGTGTGGGAAGTTTTTTGACAGGATTCTTCTCTATAACCATCTCACGGTCCTCCAAGTTGGTCTTATTTCTTTCCACAACCAAGTCGTCTTTTTGTAAGATTTACTTCTTGGGCTCACGCATCTCGTTCCTTCTTCTTAGCTTCAATGCGAATATGAAGAAAAGGGAATTTTGGGAGTTAAAACTTATTTAATTCAAGTTCAAAGGATATGTTATAACTTGGTATAGTGCCAACTTGCATCATCCAATTCAGGGAAGAAGAAAACTGTAGATCAGACGTGGCACAATTGCTCAATTAGGTAAAATTTGTTTTTTACCAAAAAGCTGTAGTTTTGCTCGTTTGGCATGGCCCGTATAACTTGAAGGCCTCATGCCTAGTTATTCTTACACCGGCTGTGTAAATTGGCACGACATGTACCCCTGGAACACTCTTGGGCTTTTCGGCCCATTTACTACTTTTTTAGCCCGACTTCCTAATTTCTTCTAACCAAAACTACAAGACTGCCACAAATTTCAACAAAGCTTCTCCTAAAACAAAAAACACACAAACAACTAACACACAACTAAACACAATATAAGCAAAGAAAATTCAACGTATATTTATTTTTATTCTCATAACTTATTTCTACTTTCGAAGTCTATAAATTAAACCTCACCGTTGGGTCTCCGGAGCCGCCATCTGCGACTCCACCCATAATAAAATCTTTGTGGAGAGGCTTCCAAAAAGAGTTATCCATACCTTTAAGCCCATTAGTCATTAGTAGTTCATGTTCAATTCTCATCAAGATTGAGGCCTTAGCTTTCTTCTCGGATTTAGGAGGAGGTCTAGGAGATTTTAATTCCTTCCCATGCTCCATAAACTACTTCTTGTAAGTGTTAGAAGACATTGAAAATATACCCAGATCATCACACTTTTTAGGTAAGTTTTTATGAGCTAAAATGGATAATCCTCCTATTTTTAACTTACCTACTTTCTTTACCACTTTAGGCCTTTTCCTAGTGCATACATTTTTTCAAAAATTTAGCATAAAGAGGAATTCAATCAATGACAACTAAAAGTATGATACTTACCTCGCAACGCTAGAAGACTTCTCTAATTTTCTCGTCGTTGCACTATCACAGGACTGACCCTTATGCAGGACGAATGGCGGTGAAGATTGAACAAGCGATGGATCGCCGTAAAGGTTCGATATAGTTTAAACGTAAGTTTTGAGTTCGAAGTCAGAATCAGGCGAGGTCGGATGCGTTGGAACCGTCTTTATTGAGTAGATTAGGTTCCTTGTTTTAGCGTGTATAGCAGGTCAAAATTGCCATTTGAGGTCGTTTAAGGAATCAAAACGCCAATTTATTGTTTTTGAGTGTTTTTCAATTTTCTTTTTATTTCGGAAATCATTTCAAATTTCCTTTTTTATTAGTCCTGAATTTTATTTAAGTATTTAAAAACCTCTTATATTATTTGGATATTTTTTAATCATTCATAATACTATTTTTCGAGATTAGTTTCTCTCTGGTGGATTCCAAAACCAAAACCTAGGATTTGTGCTTGCTGACCTTAATTGTTCTTCAAGATTCGTGCTTGCGGATCTCTTTGATATTCTGACTGCGTCAATTGGTACCAGAGCAGGCTTTTCCATAACCTTTTCCATTGATTCATGATGAGTGATCAACCATTAACCAAGGCGGAAGGGGATGCGATTATCACATCACTAACTGCGTTGAGTAGGCAGATGGAGGCATTGTCGACGCGAGTGGAGACTTTGAACAATGTCGAGCGATCATCCAGGAAGAATCTGAGGGGATGAATGTTGTCGACAATTCATCAAGTTCGGATGATGAATTAACCGACAAGAAAACTGTGATGAACCAGGGAAATCGACAAAACAATCATGATTACCGGATTAAGGTTAACATCCCCCTCTTTTATAGATCCATGATCGTAGAGGAGTTGCTGGATTGGCAGATCTAAGATGATCAATTTTTCGAGGTCATGGAAATTCATAAGGATAAGCAAGTCAAAATGGACACAATTAAGTTGAAGAGTACAACTGTCATGTGGTGGGATAGGCTGGATGACTCAAAGCGCAAGTGGAACAAGAATATGACCAGATCTTGGAGGAAGATGAGTAGTTGATGCTAGATAGATTTTTTCCCGCTGATTATAAGAAAATTTGTACAACCTATACATTGAATGCTCCCAATGAAGGAGGTCAATTTAGGAATACACGGCTGAATTCATGAGTTACAATGAACACAATGAACTTGGCGAGTCTGAGAATAAGAAAATGGCTAGGTATATCAGTGGTTTGAAACCTTCATTTCAGGAGAAGATAGGGTTACATGCCACGTGGACTGTGACCGAGGCTCAAACATTGGCCATAAAAGCAGAGATGCTGGAGAATTCCACTCGTCGCGGAAGTGGTAGCTATTCCGGCGTTTGGAAATTTTCAGCCCCAAAGCAATTTCAAGGCATCCTAAAGTAAGGAGAAGACAGTGATAACCAAGGATTCTAACCTTGGTACTGGTGGTGGTGGTTCAAGTGGTGTGCATGATAAGAAGATGTTCCTAGCCAGGGCACCGGTGTAGAGATAGCCTAACCCGTATTCTAAGCCACGTGGTGAAGAGTGTGTTTGTTGTGGTGGTGTGGGACACATGTCGAATGTTTTCCCATCAAGGACCGTGGCTCTCCTGGAAGAGGATGGTGAAGATGATACAGTGGATGAGTATGAAGGAGCTGAATTCTCCGAAGAGGAGACAACTGAGAAAGTTAACATTGTGTTACAGCGGATTTTGTTGTCATCCAAGGACGAGGGGCAACATAAGAATCTTTTCAGAAACCACTATTCGATTAATAATAAGATGTGCAATTTAATTGTGGATAATGGTAGTTCTGAAAATCTTGTTTCTGCAAAAATTAGTTGAATATTTGAAATTACCCACTTAGCCTCATGAAAAAAACTTATACCTTAGGATGGGTTAGTAAGGGTAATCAGGTTAGGGTGATGTTAACTTGTAGTGTTCCTATTTCAATTTGGAAACATTACAAGGAGAAGTGATATGTGATGTACTGGATATGGATGTGTGTCATGTGTTATTGGGAAGGCCTTGGAAGTTTGATAATTACGTTATAAACAAAGGGCGTGACAACGTCATGTTATTTTCATGGGGTGGGCATAAGATTGCTATGGCTTCTGTTAAGTGTTTTGATAGTGTCTCAGGAAGTAAGCAGTTGAATTTTCTAGTTATGACACGAGGTGAAAAGGAACTTGATGAAGCTGTTGCTAAGGTTCATTGTTTTTATCCCGTGGTGATGAAGGTGTTGATGAGTGCTGAGAAGGAGGAGGCACCGATTCCAGTGGAAGTGCAGGTGATTTTTGAGGATTTCGAAAAGTTAACTGGTGACGAGCTTCCAAGTGAGTTACCTCCTATGGGACATTCATCATCGGATTTATTTGGTTCCCAACTCTAGCTTGCCAAACCTCCCACACTATCATATGAGTCCGAAGGAGAATGAGATTCCGAGGGAACAAATTGAAGACTTGCTGAATAAAGGGTTCATTCATGAGAGTATGAGTCCTTGTCCGGTTCCTATTATTCTTGTTCTTAAGAAGGGAAATCAGTGGCGAATATGTGTTGATAGTAGGGTAATTAACAAGATTACTATCAAGTATCAATTTTTGATTCCTCGATTGGAGGACGTGCTTGATGAGCTGGCGGGTTCGAAGGTGTTTTCGAAGATTGATCTTTGGAGTGGATATCATCAGATTCGTATAAGGCCCGGGGATGAGTGGAAGACGGCTTTCAAGAGCAAGTAAGGACTGTACGAGTTGTTGGTGATGCCTTTCGGATTGTCCAATGCCCCTAGTACCTTTATGAGGTTGATGAATCAGGTTTTACGCCCTTTCATTTATTCTTTTGTATTGGTTTACTTTTATGATATCTTGATTTATAGTAAGACCAAAGAGGAGCATTTAGAGCATTTGAGGAAGGTGTTGCAGTCTTTTCTAGAAAATCAGTTGTACCTTAACCTGAAAAAGTGTACGTTCAGCACCAACAAGTTGCTTTTTCTGGGTTTCGTTGCTGGTGAAGATAGAATTCAGGTTGACGAGGATAAGGTGCATGCTATTTGCGAATGAACAATACCTACATCTGTAACAGAGGTACGTAGTTTCCATGGTCTGGCTACATTTTATAGATGTTTTGTCTGGAATTTCAGTGATGTGACTGCTCCCATAACTGAGTGTTTGAAGAAGGGAAAATTTTGATAGGGTCCTGAGTAGGAACATAGTTTCGCTTTGATCAAACAAAAGCTGTGTACTATGCCGGTATTAGCTTTACCTAATTTTGATAAGTTTTTGAAGTAAAATGTGATGCAAGTGGTTAAGGGATTGGAGCAGTGCTATCCCAGGAGAAGAGACCAGTGGCATTTTTCAGTGAAAAACTGACGGAGGCTCGACAGAAGTGGAGTACTTATAATGAGGAGTTCTATGTTGTTTTTAGAGCTCTAAGACAGTGGAAGCATTACCTGATTCAGAGGGAGTCCATTTTGTTCACTGATAATTAGGATTTGAAGTTTCTCCATAGCCAGAAGATGAATAATAAGATGCATGCTCAATGGGTCAGTTTTCTACAAATTTTCCTTTCATTATTAGCATAAGTCGGGAAAGTCGAATAAGGTGGCCGATGCTTTGAGTAAGAGGGCTTCTTTGTTGATTACTTTGGCACTAAAGATAGTTGGTTTTGAATATTTAAAGGATTTGTATAAGAAAGATGCTAAATTTAAGGAGATATGGGCGAAGTGCAATGAGGGCAACATTAATGGAGCAGAGTATCATGTTCGTGATGGCTATTTGTTCAAAGGAGATCAATTATGCATCCATAAATCTTCGTTGAGGGAGAAACTAATTCGGGATTTACATGGTGGCGGTCTTAGTGGTCATTTGGAAAGAGATAAGATGATTGCTAGTTTGGAGGAGAGGTATTATTGGCTTAATTTGAAGAGGGACGTGAGCACTATTGTCAAGAAGTGTTATGTCTGTCAGGTTTCTAAAGGCCAGTCTCAAAATAATGGTCTTTATATTCCATTACCTATTCTTGAAGATATTTGGCAATATTTGTCTATGGATTTTGTGTTGGGTTTTCCTCGTACCCAATGTGCTGATGCGTTTAATATTGTGAAGCTATTTTTTTGGGAAGTTGTTCCTCTCCATGGAGTTCCCAGATCCATTACTTCTGACAGGAATACAAAATTCCTCAGTCATTTTTGGATTAATTTGTGGTGGATGTTTTGGACTTCTTAGAATGAGAGTTCTGTAGCCCATCCCCAGACTGACGGACAGACTGAGGTAACGAACATGACGTTAGGAAATATGATTCCTAGTGTTTGTGGTGAGAAGCCGAAGCAGTGGGATTTGGTTTTGTCCCAGATCGAATTTTCTTATAACAGTGCAATGCATTCAACTACGTGAAAATATCAATTTTCTTTTATTTATACTCCTGTTCTGAAGCATGTGGTGGATTTGGTCGAGTTTCCAAACGTTCCTAGAGTTAGTAAGTCGGCACAAAATTTGGCTAAGGAGATTTTGGAGACCAAGGAATCTGTTAAGCCTCGTTTGGAGGCTATTAGGAAGAAGAATAAGGAGGTTGCTGACAAGCGTTAAAGGCTCAAGGTTTTTAAGGAAGGAGATTCCCAATTGGTACTTACAGTAAGCTCAAACCACGTAAGTATGGTCCATTTAAGGTGTTGTGAAATATTAATGATAATACTTATATTGTGGCTCTTCCAGATACTTTGAGTATTTCCAACACCTTTAACGTAGCTGATATTTATGAGTACCATGCAGATGGGGTTCTCCATCCTGAAGAGAACTTGGGGTTGAGTTCTTCGGAGGTGGAGGAGACTGATGCAGGACGAATGGCGGCGAAAATTGAAGAAGCGATGGATCGCCGTAAATGTTCGATACGGTTTTAAACGTAAGTTTTGAGTTCGGAGTCAGAATTAGGCAAGGCCGGATGCGTTAGAACTGTATCGACGGGTAAAGCAGGAACAGAAGGTCAGAATCTCCATTTGAGGTCATTTATGGCCTCAAAACACCAATTTACTATTTTTGAGTGTTTTCCAATTTTCTTTTTTATTTCAGAATTAATTTCGAATTTCCTTTTTTATTATCCTCGAATTTTATTTTAGTATTTAAAGATCTCTTGTATTCAGATATTTTTAAATCATTCATAATACTATTTTTTGAGATTATTTTCTCTCTGGTGGATTCCGGAACCATAACCTAGGGTTTGTGCTTGAAGACATTAACTGTTCTTCAAGATTCGTGCTTGCAGATCTCTTTGATATTATGACTGCATCAGACCCTCTAGCACTGGTTTTTCGAAAGTCTAGCACCAGTTTTTGGGGGTCCAAAAATTTGGTGCCTAAGTAGCCGGTGAAACGTTTTCACTGGTTTTAAAAAATCAGTGCTAGAATTAGCACCAGTTTTTTGGTTAGCACTGGTTTTCTAAAACCAGTATTAGCACCGGTCTATAAAATCGGTGCAAAATTTAGCACCAGTTTTCTAAAACCGTTGCAATATTGACATAAGGTTTCATATTAGCACCGGTCCAAAAAACCGGTGTTAAATTTACACCGGTTTTATATGGCACCGGTAATTTTTTTTGCACTGGTTTGGCAAAAATGGTTTTTATTTGCACCATTTCATAAAATCCAGTGTTAAAATCTAGCACCAATTTTTGAAAACCAGTGTTAAAATTTTCACCGGTTTTTGGTTTGGAATTGCAATTGGACGTTGACCGCAGCTGCACGCAGCTGTTCTAATAGTTCTATTT
>JAULKM010168617.1:0-15859 GCA_032355605.1 Rubia tinctorum | reverse complement strand
TATCGGAAGTGCAGATATAACCCTGACTTTATTGACTATGTGCTGAAATAACCCTGTATAACTCTGAGGGGTATTTCAGCCATAAAATTTTTAGATTTTAGTTCAAGGTTATTTTAGTCATTTCCTTTTTCTCTTTGCCAAAATTTACACGGTCAACGCCGGAAAGATAGAATTTGGGTATATTGGCACAATTTTTTCAAAATTTAGGGTTATATTGGCAAATACAATAATAAGTTAGGGTTATTTATGCACTTTCTGAGATTGCAGAGTTATATTGGCACTTTCAGTCTAAAGTTATACTTATAAATGTAAATAAACCAAAAAGAAATTTAAAAATGAAATGAAGGGAAAACGTTTTTTAAAAAAATGAAATGGAAACATGAAGTAGAGTGGTAGGTGGCTGGGACTACATAACTCCATTTGCCAAGATGAGATGCTGATGCCTCGGGATGGCATATCCAACAAGGGACACGTGCCACAAACGTGTCCCCAACCTAATTCATTCAGAGGACTCAATCCATGCAATTGGAGAAGTATAAATAGGGGGCAGAGGCGTTGGTTTTCTTCAGAAAATCACTCTCTCCCTCCTCCTAAAATAAAATAAAATAAAATAAAATAAAATACAGTACAGTTTTCGAATGGGAATATTAGAGTTGTGATGATTTCAAACCAACAAAGTTGCATTTAATTAAGGTGAGTATTTTCATCGCTCTAATACGAATTGAATTAAAAAGTGAATATTGCATGTTATATTATACTTATTGCTTTAAATGTGTTATTTGAAAATTTTAGATTAGGCATAAAATATTATGTTAATATTGTGATTATTATTGTTAATTATTGTGTTTTCATAATAATTAAGGACGGCGAGTATTTTATCGCATTGTGTTTAATTATCGTGATATTATGTGAATTTAATTACCGTGATATTATATGTGGATGACCGACTTATACTTTATCTTACTGTGTCAAACTTGGATTACGTGTTACCTGATTACTTGTCTGTGCTTTTCGGGGTCTCTGGCGCCGTTGTAGTTTGATCAAAATCGACGAGGAACAGTATAGAGCGAACCGTACGATCGATCGGCTACACGTGAAGTTTCTTGTATGCTAGTATAACCATGTGGTACGAGCTCGTAATTGAACATTGATTGGGCGTGGTTGATGAGAATGGACTCCTGGATCTAATAGCGTTCGGACACTACTGAAAAGGTTATGCTCTATATGTTAGTCAGAGTTGCAATGTAGGCACTTGACTGCAACTCGGCATTAACCACCCGTATCTTTTTACTATGTATTAGGATTTGTATAGCTATTTGTTTTATATGATCACTAAAACTCCACATGGTAAATACTGGTGATGGAACATCACTAAGCAAGGAGCTTACACTGGTATAATTAACCCCAACAAGTGTTGCTGAGCATAAAGAGTGAGAGCTTGTGTCTGATGCCTTTACTTCATTTTGAATAGGATCTTGGATGGGCTTTTGAATCTAGAAAAACAATTTAGAATTTTAACTTGTAAATCATGTAAACCATTTATTATAAGACTTTCATTGTAATAGTAAATTAGGTTTTGAATTATAAAATCGCTTCTGTATAATTTGTATTGCTCGTTACTGCATGTAAGTAATCTTATTCGTTGGATTCTTGGTAACACGCACAGGTCCGTCCGGAGACTTGCGTTGAGCAAGTTGGTTGTAGTTCTGGGTTGTTACAACACCCCTTCAATATCTAAGCCTGGTTTTTGGGCGTAAATGCTCTCCCATGCATGACAACACCCTACGTGCACAATTTTGGCAGACATGTTAGCAAAGAAGGTATAAAAACCTCATGTCATCACCAATTTGTTCACCAAACAAAAGGGTACCCCAAATTAGCGGACCATTCCTTTAGCTCTAAGAGTTATCCACCTCGTTCGCCTTGTCTTTTTGGTCACATAAACTCCGAGCCTCCACCATATCTACTTTCAGTTTTGCGCACTTCTCCTCATATCGTGCCAACTCAGCCACCCGCTCAAGCAAACCCTTCACCACCTCAGCATAACCAACCATGTGCTTGATCACAGACACCATAGTACCACCCAACTGAAACCAAAGAAACCCATCCTTACTAACCTACCACATGCGACATGCCGTTAAAAAAACAATTAACATACTTCGATTTCAAAATAAGAAAATGCGGTGGGGTCCTTCGCATCCTTCATCGCCAATGCAGTATGTGTAGGCGCACTCCTAGATTCCAAAGACTTAGCCTTCTTAGAAACAATCCCAACAGTCTTTGGCAAGGAACCACTGTTACCTTCCTTCCTCTGCACATCATCTCTCCTAGAGCCCCCAGGGCCAAAAACTTTTGTTGTAAGCTGGTGTGCTACATTCACCCCGCTACCTCCTACACCCAACTCTTCACCACCCTTCTACTTGTTTTGGTGCAGAGGATTTCAATTGAGCATCACCATAATGCCCCTCAACTCCCCTTCCACCATTACTTGGTGCGGTCACAGTTATCTTCAAAAATGTCATTTCTACATAGGAAAACATAATCATTAACAAAAAATATGAAAACAATAAATTAAAACACACAAAAGTCAAAGAACAAGCATCAATAGAAAGGCGAAAACCTCTCTTTCCCCTAGGCCTACCTATTTCCATGGAATGCGTAGCCAATTCTGCTACAATTATAATCTTTCTCATCAATCTCCCTAATATGTCTGATTGCCCATCTAAGAGAATGGAAGATTTTCTATAGAGGAATTGGCTTGTTATCCACACCCTTAACAAATACATAGTTGTCCTTTTACACCCCACAGTTGCTGGGGAACTTCTTCACAAACTGAACCCCATAAACAATATCATACAGAGTAAACCATCCTTCTTTCTTCACTGCATTTCGCAGTTGAAAAACCTGGTAAAATTTCTCACCTTTAGCATTTTACCAACATTCTTACACACTTCCACGAAACCATTAATTATGGCCACACCCCTAGGAAGAAACTGGGCAAGAGCGACCTCGTAAGTCTCTTACACGCCTAACACAAAATATGAGGTGAGTAGAGTTAATCCATTCAACACATGATGTTCATACACACCAAAATACTCGGTGGGTGGGTTTCACACCCTCTTGCCGACGACGGGTAACGTAATTTTCCATCCATTTAAAAATGGAAGATATTTCTTCAAAGCTACTAAATCATCCTCAGTAATATCATTATCTTTATCACCAACATCTTGACTACACCTTTTTCCCACCACGGCGTTCACATCGTTCACGATATGCACATCACTACAAGCCACCCTACTAACAACCAAGTTAGGAGGGCGGTGGAGGTCGACGACTCAAGACGTACAGCCACAATATTCGTAAAATAGAGAAGACAAATTGAAGTATGTACCTTAAACTAGTTAGAGAGCAATAGTGAACAATCACCCAACATATGTTTACACTTTTGAACAACAAAGGAAATAAGTTAAGTCCTCCTTTTACACGTTTTAGGCTTTTATAGACAAAGTTACCTTTTTGAAACGCACCTTTTCGAGGCAATCAATAGCGTGTGTCAGTTATGAGTTATAATCGCACTCGTTAAACATGCTTGAAAATTATTACTGTGCATGTCGTTTCACTCACATATTAAATCTCCCCTCAGTTTCAGGACAGCGTGCGCACTTCACGAAGATGATGGAATACTAATCGACTAACATAAAGTAATATTTTAAAATTGATACACTCTATACCACGAATTTGTTCTCAGCTTCGGGCCCACACTACCATTTTTTTATAACATCTGACAATATATATTTCACCTTCCACATAGGCAAAAATTACATTCCTTAACTCGCCCAAAAATTAACCTTAGTTGCACTTCGCATATTATAACTCTACGGTTGGGGAGCTTACGGTATATATGCTTACGGTATATACACACCATACAAAACCCTAGTATAGGAACCATTTTGCCCAAACAAGTTTGCTAGCCACTCACCACGCTGATTCGCTGATAGGCACCGGATCCCGAAAAAGGTACGGGAGCACCACTCACCATGATGTCCTCTGCTACGCCACGATCTAGCTGAGGTGAACTCGTCACACGAGCAAAATATTTATAAATAGAGATGGAAACCACCAAAGGAAGGTAAACAACTCTTTTCAATCTAAACACAACAAGACTACCATACTAACTAGTGTTTCAGGGGACCAGCTTCAGAGACTTCCTTACAAGTGCTCGAGGAGACTGGGCTTGTTAGACCAATTATGGGAGTTGTCACTACTTAGAAGGATCCTCTGCATCATATTGTAGTTTCACATCTTTAAGAAGTTACTACCTCCGTCTTCAAATAATGTCTACTTTTATGTTTTTTCATAAATTTTCAGAAGTAATTTTAGCATTAAATATCTTTAATTTTTATGAGAATTAATATTTTAAAAATTATATATTGCACGACCCTAATAACATTAGCATTCATTTTTATACAACAATGATATTTTATAGTCAGGGATAAATGATGGTAGTGAACCTCATTCACTTATCAAAATAAATTGTTAATTATTTATTTCCACACATAGAGTAAATGCAATTGCATTTGGGGCACTTAATTACAATGGCACGAGCCCGCTTTATTAGAAAACACACTACAAGCCCAAATGGATGAAATTTCAGTGTAGTACCACTAGCCCACACTTAGAGGGAGTCATACTCGGTATGATTGAGAGAGCTGTAACTTGTAAGAATAACTATTCAGTGAGCTGAATTTATTATAGTACCATAAAAAAAAGCTGAATTCATCATATTTTACTTTTACTTTAAAAAAAACTCCAACAGTGCTGAAATACACAAATAAACCGAAGATGATTATTGATTACTCATTTGACTGATTACCAATCTTATTCAATACCCATTTTTATTTATACTCAACTAAGTTTGAAGACAATTCGCTTGATTTGCAGGTTATGGATCTATTTTGTCACCCATATCATACATGCTTTGCCGTTTAAATTAAAAATCTTTGAGTTCCATGCAATAATTTATTTGAAAGATTATAGAGTCAAACATACACATTAAACATATTTTTGATGAAATGTGAGATTTTTAGGAAGAATGAGAGTATATAATTATTTTTTAAAAATGGTACTATCCAAAAATAAAAGTGTATCATTTTAAAAAAATCAATAAGGCAAGTGTTCCACAAATAGATAAACGAAGGGAGTAATAATTTTAATTTTATTATTTAGTTTTAGTATTTGAGTATTTTTTTACTTTATTTACTTTCAGTTAAATTCATTTCAATTCTTTTGAAAATTAAATGAAAAGAACCTGGTCTAAATGGATATATTCGTGAATATTTACATGGAATAAGTAGTAAGATGATTCCCCATATATAAATTCAAGTCTTCTTTTTTTCTTCAAATTAACTAAACTTTAAATTATTCAATTTTAATTCAGTTGAATTTGATAAAAGTTGACTCTACGTAGCTCTATTATTAATAGTTTTAGTTTAATTAAATTTGATTTAGTTTAATTAAATTTTACAATCCAATTCCCCATAAACTTTCGTACTAGAGACTATTTGGAAAATATATATTCAAAAGTAGCATAACCTTAATAAAGAAACCCAGAAGAAGTATACATACATGTTATTTATCGTGTTTTTAGATAAGAAATATTTTTAACATAAAGTTTTATTTTTTACTGTCTAATTGTTATACGGATCATATATTTTATAATTGCCATAAATAACGAGATAACTTGATTTTGTTTTCATTTATTGTAAAGAGATTCACAGAAGTTTAAAAGTTTTTAAAAATTATTGAAACGGTATTTTTTTTTACAGTTATCTAAACGTTAAACAGTTTGATAGGAGATATTATCCAATTCTTATCGCTCGTGAGATTAAAAAAATTAGAGTAAAGTGTTGAAATGACCATAACTTAATTAGGCTGAAAGTGCCAATATAACCCTGCAAAATGAGAAAGAGCCAAAATAACCCTAACTTATTGATGTATGTGTCAATTTAACCCTGAACGCTGTTGACATCAATTGTCAACGGGAAGTTTGGTCGAAATTTAATGAAATGACAATTTTATCATTGGATTAAAAAATAAAAAATAAAAAGGGAAAACACATAATGCCCTCTTCTTCTTTCCCATTTTCTTCTTCTTCCCCTTATTTCTTCTTCTTTTCTTCTTTACCCATAGCATATGGTGTTGCCCCTTGTCCTCTTCGAACTCGCCTCCATGCCATGAGCTGCCTCCAAATTCTTTGACCTAACGGCTGCTCAATTTGGGCCGTAAAATACGCTAGCTCCTCGTTGGGCGTCGTCTCCTGATTATCCGACGCCGATCAAAATTCACCAAAAACTAATAACCCATGGCAATGCACAGGTAGGATTGGTTTTCGATCGGAAAAGAATAACCTATCGAAACCTCTACATAACTCTTTTCTGATCAAAACCCCCCGCCTACACGAATTTTGTTCCACCATCCGATGAGATCGAAACCTCCCGCCCACACTAACTCTTCCAGAATTTTCGAGTGTCCACCTCATATTCTAGGGTTTCTATTTCGTTGCGACAGACAAAGAAATCGCGCAAGTAGGTTTCATTATTTTTTATTCTGGGTTGCGGGTTGGGTTGGGTTGGGTGACTGGAGGAGGTGGTGGAGTGAGGAAAGGGAGGAGATGTGGTGGCTAGCATGTGCCTAGCAGTTGGCGGTGGGAGGAGAGGTGGTTGGCGCATCTCCAGTCCATCGGCAACGCGGAAGATGGCCGAAAACCTGATACTGGGCACGCCGAAAACATCTCCCCAGTGGCAGGATAGTGGGGGGTGGTGGCGCAGTAGTAGCAAGCAGTGATTGGGGTATATTGGGGGTTTGAAGAAGAATATAATGGGTAAAATGGTGGAACATAATTTAGTATAAGGAGGACAAGGGTATTTTTGTCATTTCACCTTTGGTCAACGCTCAATTCTTTCAGTCAACACCGGAATTAGACCAAAAGGTTCTAGCTGCGCAATTCGTCATAAAGTTAGGGTTATTTTGACATTTTCTCATTTGTAGGGTTATATTAACACTTTAGACTAAAGTTGGGGTTTTAGAAATCCCAAAAGATTATACTCCCCTGTCCCAGCAGTAATGACATACTCCATCCGTCCCACTCTAAATTGCTTATTTACTTTTTGAGAGTCAAACTTTGCAAACTTTGACCCTAAATATAAATTAATATATAAATAATAAATATATTGTGTGAGATATTATTAAATTTGTTTTAACATCTACTTTCTAAATATCAAATTTTTATGCGATATTATTATATGTAACTAGAGATATTTACGGTCAAACATGCGTATTGAAGATCGTGAAAAAGTAAATAAGCAATTTAAAGTGGGACGGAGGGAGTATTTTTTAACGATTTTCAATAATCTTGTTTGACCGTCAATATCTCTATCCACATATACCAATTCTGTATAAAAATTAATATTTAAAATTATATTTTAAGATGAATTCAACAATATCTCACATGATATTATATATATATATATATATTTATTTATTATCAAAGTTTATCAACGTTATTATTGGTGGGCCTCGGGGAGTGTATGTTAGTAGTCCAAACATAGTTAAACTTTAATTTTCTCAAAATTCCCTTGAACAATGAAAAGTATAGTAAACATTAAATTGAATCCAATAAATGGTAAGATTTCATTATGAGTAAAATGTTTAAATGACCCCAGTTCTTTAGAAAGTGTAAATATAACCCTCAGTTTTTCAAAAGTGCTAATGTACCCATGCTGATTTTCAAAAGTGCAGATATACCAGTGGCCGGCCAAAATATGTAAACTTATACTCGAGTACCCCTTTTTTCCTCCTATTTTTTGGGTACAACTTCTAACTTCAATAAGTTTGGGTACAACTGCACTTTCAAAAAACTCGGAGTTATATTTGCACATAACAAAGAACTAAGAGTTATATAATAACTTCATTCTTTGATTTTCTTTTCCTTTCTTCTAATATGACATCAAGATATAGTTCCATTTGCAAGACAGCTCTTGAAAGCGACAGACCAACAATCAAGCAAAGGCTTCAGATCATCAAGCTGTCCTGGGGCCCACGGTTCCCCCTCCACGTGGCCATGACGGCCACCGTCGGATCATCCTAATGGTTTTTGTCGGCAAGGCGGTACAGAATATTCATACACGTAGTATGATTTTGCTACGATTGGTGTTTTTTTGGTGTCCAGGGGTCACGTGGGCTCCCACGTGATTTTGAATACTGCATTTTACCTGTTTTTCCCTTTTTCTTTTGTTGGGGGTGTTGTGGGAATTTCGAAGTCCCACCGACGAAAACAGTAGAGGAGTGGGAGACTAGCCCCAGCTGTCACTATTCTGTCTGAAAGTGGACGCGGCCTCCAGCTTTTCCCGGTGGGGCCTCATTCTTACGTGGCAGGTTTAATTTAATCCTCCTACTACTAATGATGAGATTAAAACGTAATTAAAGTTGAGATTAAAACGTGGACAACTCACCCTTCAGTTCCTGATTTATTGACACTTGACCTGATTTTCTATTGAAATAAATTGAGTAAAAAAAGGTAAATTAAAACTAATCTTGATAGCATTAATTAAACATTCTACTAAATTGAAATGAAATACAAATAAATTAGAAAGGCCGTGTTATCTAGATCTAATCTGCACTGAATTGAAATGAAATTATAATAAGTGTGTTGAAAAAAAGTATGACTTATCTAAGTTTAATTTTATCAAGTTAAATTTACGTTGAACTGAAATGAACTAATTTAAACTGAAATGAACTAATTTAAACTGAAATGAACTGAATTAAAATGCAAATAAACTCTAGAGAGCAGGTTTAACGTCTTTTTAATACTCGTTTCATCCTTGATTAAACTTTCACTTTAACCTTCTAAAAGTAAAAAAAAACACATATACTCGTATTAAATACCTAATAATTTTAAAAGTTAGAGATGGTCTCATGTGAGCCAAACTAAAATTTAGGCAGAGTTTTTATTCAATTCTAACTATATTCTAGTTTCAGGGACATATCTCTAATAATTTTACAGGGGTCTATCTCTAATACTTTTACAGGGACCTATCGCTAATATTTTTTCAGGGGATTTTTTATCCAATTTTTCCTCCATCATTTTTCCACTATCTGCAATTTGCAAAAAAATCAAAAAAAAAAATTTTTAATGCAAAAAATCAATATGATCATCGAACTGAAACTTATAAAACATCAGCGAAAAATAGCATAACATCAACGAAAAATTATAAAACATTGACTAAAAAATTGCAAAAAAAAAATATTTTCAAAAAATAAAACAGCAAAAAAATGTTAAAATTCAAATAAAAACAATTAAAAATTTAAAAACGTCGAATACAACTAACAAAACATTAACTAAAAATATCAACAAAACTTCAACTATCAATTTTTTAAAAAACAAAAACAAAAACAAAAATCAACCAATATCTACCAAAAGCTAAAAACATCAATTTCTATCATATGAACTTCATCCAGAAAATAAAAAACGCCAACATAAAAAAACACTACAAAAAATCAACCTTTGACACCCAAAACTACAAACATCAACTCGTATCACCTAAAACTCACCGAGAAAATGAAAAACATCAACCGGAGACACCTAAAAATCACCGAGAAAACATCAAACATCAAATGAAAAATATCAACCAATATAACCCAATTTGTTTTACAAAACATCGATTAATATCAACTGAAACTCACTCAGAAAATAAAAAAACATAAACATGTGAAAAAAACTAAAAATATCAAAAAAAAACTACGGTACCTCAAGAGTATAAATTATTCACTAAAAAATCATAAAATGTCAACAAATTTTTTATTAAAAAACTACAAATATCAACTTATATCACCAAAAAGTTACAAACATCAACTCCTAACACCTGAACCTCATCCGGAAAATGAAAAATATCAACATAAGAAAAATGACACTACAAACATCAACTCCTACTACTAAAACCTCAGCCGAAAAAATGAAAAATATCAACATGATTTTTTTAAAAAAAATTGTAAATATCAATTTATATCAACAAAAAATACTACAAAACATCAACTCATATCAATAAAACCTCACCCAAATAATGAAAAATATCAACATAAGAGAAAAAAACTACAAACATCAACAAAAATCTACAATACCTCAAGAATAAAAAAAATTCAAAAAAGAGAGAGGACGTAGTGAGATTTGAACCTAAGTCTCTAACCTCAAATCCTAAAGCAATAACCACTACTCCAAAGATTGATTATTCAACATACTCTCAGTCAAATAATATTAAACCTTGACATGTACATCAAAAATATAAATCCTCCAAAATAAAGGTCAAAAGGGAGATTTGAACTCTAAACCTCCAACCTCAACAACAAGAGTACTAACCACTAGACCAAACAATCTTTATTAACGACAAGCCCAGTCAAGTAAATATTAAACCTCTACAAGTTTTTGAAAAAATAACACACAATAATAAACCTCCCCTCTCATGAGCAAAGCTCAGCTGCCATCGCCCGCCGTCAATCCACTGTCAACCGCACAATGCCCTCAGAACGCGATCACCTGAGTCTTCACCAACCATAGCAACAGCCGTCGGGAACGTCGATTACGCTGAAAGCAAAGTCGATCGCAAAGCATGTCACTGCCGGATCGTCGAATTTCAGCATCGAATCTGGAGTTTGGGTCGTTGAATCTGGAGGCTGGTAGTTTCTGCTCCATTGAGTATATATATCGGCATTGAATCCGGAGTTTAGATTGTCGAGTTTCTGCGCCGACGGCAAAATCCGGTAGTTTAGGTCGTCGAATCCGGAGGTGTCACCGGCGTCGATTTTTGAACCTCAACTCAGGTAAATTGCCGGAGTATATAGTCGATTCCCAGACCTCAACGTCGATTTCCTACTTGATTTAAACCAGAAGAAGAAGAAGCGCCGACAAAATCACTGACGAAAATCAGGCGGACAGAGAGCTAGGCGGAGGCATAAAAATCCAACGAAAAAATGCCTAAAATCCAGCGTAAACCGACGGTAACCGTCGGCCGGAGGCGGTTTTCAATCGGAGGAGGCGGTTTCTGATCAGAGAAGGTGGAGAAAGAAAAATTAAAAAAACTCTGAGATTTTTGTGATATATATAGTATTTTGATAATTGCACAGTAAGTCTCTAAATTTATCAGCATATTTTTAAAAAATCCATCTCAAATGAAACTTCTTATAATTGCACAATAAACCCTGGCCTAAAGCTTAGGCTGCCTAAAACAAGATTTTGTGTAAAAGTTAAGTGTTGAAATAACCATATGTTTTGATTGAAAGTGTCAATCTAACTCTGTAAAATACGAAAGTGCAAATCTAACCCTAAGTTTTGGACGAAAGTGTCAATCTAACACTGACTACCTAAATTTGGCTGAAAAACAATAAAATAATCATTATACATTTTAAAAAATTGAAAAATATAAAATTGGAAAAGACAAGTTTGACTTTTCTCTTCTTTGACCCTAACCTGTGACCCCTCACGTCTTCTTCCCCAGAACCACCCCACCCCGTCACCCTCCTCCATTACTACCCATAGTTGGACTACTTCTCCAACGTCACACCTCATCTCCCTTCCCACCTCTCCTCCATCCCAACATCCATAGGCCACCACCATCATCGAACCACCCACCTTGCCTGGAAATCCAATTTCGTTAGCGTCAAACCACCCCACCGCTCACAAACTACTGCACGCAAAATATTCGCTTGCGAACCATGACTAGAAAGATAGGGCTGGGGTAATTCGTCGAATAATTAGGGTGGTTGTGCCAGGTCAGAATTGGTTGCGTCGGGGAGGGCCAGCGAGGGGTTCACGGGCAAAGTGGATGGCTGACGATGGTTGCATTAGGTAGCTCCGATAGGGGGGGCTAGGGTTGGTTGCAATGTTGAGAAGGGCGAGGGTTGCATTGGGGATGATGGGTAGTTACGACAGGGAGGGCTTCTAAAGAATAACTCCGGCAAGTGGATGAAATATTTGAGCAGCGGAGAGTCTGGGTAGGGTAGAGAGGGTTTGGCGCGGTTGAGGGAGAGCATTGCAGTGCCAGGTCTGGGCTGGTCTGGGCGGGCGGGGATAGGTGGTGCTGGAGGTGTTGAGACAGTGAAGGTGTAGGGTGTGGAGGTAGTGAGGCGGTGAGGGAGTGGAGATGTGGAGGTGGTGAAACTAGATTGCGGCAATACTCTAGACTCTGGCAGCCACCACCGGAGGTGGAGCAACGACAACGGAGGCATAGTTGAAGAAGAAAAAGAAGAGTTCTAGGGGCATTTTTGTCATTGAATTTTTAGTTTTAAGACTTGGGGTATTTTTGTCTTTTCGAATTAGATAAATGCCTGAATTTGTTCAGTCAATGTTGGAATAGTGCAATTTGGGTATATTGGCACAATTGATAAAAAAATTAGGGTTAGAATCACTTTTTCATATTTTATATGGTTTATATTAGTATTTTAAGGAAATAATAGGGTTAGTTTTGTATTTTACCCTAACTTTAAATACATGCCATGTTTATGCTAAAATATTATGAACTAAGCATATTTTTGTTGAACTAAACTTATTCATAATAGTCTGAACTTATTTCCATTGGATTGTACTTATTTTTTCTGAACTAAACTCATTTTGTCGAATTTAATTTCATGAAAACATATATTTTTAAATGAATTGGAAAACAAGCTGGATCAGACACATAGCTTAATAGAATTGGAATATATATTAGATGTGATTGAACATAAATGCGACGAATAGAAATTAACTTAAACGAAATGAAATGAAATAAGTTGCATTAAACTGAAATGTACTTAATTGCACCGAAATAAATCGGAATCAACTACACTGAAATGAAATAAACTGATTTGAATTGGTCTGAATTGGGCTAAACTAAAATTCAATCGAATTGAACTATACTAAGCTAGAACGAATTTAAACTGAAACAAAATCAAATTGAATTGGACCAGACTGAAACTAAAATTGAAACTGAACTGAATCTAATCGAAATAAACTGGAATGTATTGGATTAGACTGAACCGAACTGGGCTCACTTGACTAAACTATACCGAATTGGGTTGAAATATACTGAACCTAAATGCATAGACAACATAAAGTAAAATTTAAACTGAAATGAATTGAACCTAACTACTCTCTGTCCCTCTATATGTGTATTACTTCACTTTCATTAATAAAGTTAACGTTGTTTGGATTGTAAATATTTGCAGATATATAAATGTGAAAATTATCGTGTGAGATATTTCTACATTCATCATAACATATATTTTTAGAATTATATTTTTTAGAATTTATTACTGCATATTTTAACATAATAAAATTACCGAATCATCACTGAATTGGGGAAAATGAAGATGTGAGATACTATTAGAGTGACAGTGGGAGTAAACAATTTAACACTAAACTTTGTAGGACTAAGATGAATTTCATAAATATACTATGGGTCTAAACTGATCATTAAAAAAATTGAGAATAAAAAAATAAGGGATATATACCAATATAATCCTATCTACTTTTGTAAGTGTCAATATAACTCTCAGATAATTTTTAGTGCAAAAACAACCCTACCTACTTAACATAAGTGCTAATATAACACTAAAACTCTACTTCTGGCATTGACTAGCCATAAAATGACTAAAATGACCTTTGCCCTAAGGCCTAAAAGTATTAGGATAATTTTTCCCTCAACCCACCGCCACCACCAGGTTGCCGCCACTCAGCCTTCGTCCACCACCCCCTCCATCCCACTCCCTCCAACAACCCCACCACCACCTTTACAACACCCCACCATAACCATCACCACCCCACCCCCACCTCCCAACTCACCCATAAACACTCGACGCCACCACAACCAGCACCATCTCCCAGCTCACCCAGCAATGCACAACCCCCACGACCACCACCCAACTCACCCACCAAAACTCTAGCGCCGCAGTGCTCTCACCATCACTGACTCACAACTTGCTACCACCGCCCAACTCACCGCCCGATCCAGATCCATCATTGTAGTACATCTCATAACTCTGCTCCCCACCTCCACCACCACCATCGGCATCACCATTCTACGCCCGCCGGAACCTCAAGTTCACATTCTTCGCCCGCTGAAATCTCAACTTCACAAAATGCGTAGAACGATAGCACCAAAGCGACGACATAATCGGTGTGGCGGGCATCTCCAGTGATAAGATCTGATGGGAACGTTACTCGTCGGTAAAAAAAGGGAAGAAGAAATGATGATGTCTGGTCGATTTTGTGACGTCGAGAAGAAAAAATGGAAGAAGCTAATAGGGTTTTGAGGTCATAACTGTAATTTCATTATTTTAATTTTTTCAGAGGGGTAAAATAATCTTTTCAATGAAATCCGGTCTTAAACTGCCGGAATGGGTGAAATTGTACATACATCAACTATCTAGGGTTATATTTATATTGACACTTATGTGAATTAGATAAGATTATAAAAACACTTTTCTTAAATAATAAATAGTAAAAACAAAGATACTAGTCAAATTTGAAGGTGGCCGAAAATGGCCAAAGAGTTATTTTTTGTTTTTGTTTTACTTCATTTTCCTCTTTGAATTTCACATTTTATAAGTAACGTTGTTTAATTAATTTTTCTACTCCCTCCGTTCCAATTTAAATTGCACAATAATCATTATCATGTTATTCAAGAAATATACTTGACCGTTAATATGTTCACCTGCGTATAATAACAGTAAATAAAATGTTGATATTTAGAAACTATTTGTTTCGGCGAATTCAACTATATAACATATGACAATATTGTTACTCAAATATCTATTCAAAGATGCAGTTAAACTTTAGAAAAAATGTGCATTTATGCCCCTCAATTCCTTGTTTATTGCACATGTACCCTCCTGTTTTTTGAAAGTGCATTTGTACCCATGGTAACATCTGGAAAATTGGTCAAGTTTGGTCATTATCGGACTCAAAGGAAATGATTGTTTTGCCCCTAAAGGAAAAAAATAAAAAATTAGAAACCAATTTCGGATTTCACCCTTTATCTTGAATCCATTTGAGTAATCCGACATAGACGAGGGAAATCCATTGGAATTAGGGTTGCAAATAGGAACTAAATCTCACCCGACCAAGTCGCGGATGAAGAGTTTCAAATCCTAGTCCAGATCACACTATTTTTGAACTCAAAATTTTGAAAAACTATTTTTATATTGATGTTGATGAAGGGTGGGCCCCACTTCAGTAGAGGGTAAAATGGTCCTTAGCTTATCAAAAATGAAGTGGAGGTTATTTTGGTAATTTCAATATTGCCCAACAACGGAAAATAATAGGTTAACAGATAATCCAGGAGGGGTATGTGTTTTTAAGTCACAGATAATCCAGGGGTATATGTGCACTATTTAAAAGGTGGGGGTATATGTGCACTAACCAAGAAACTAGGGGGGTATGAATGCATTTTACCCTAAACTTTAATAAGTATAGTGCTAGAAAAGTAAAGTGAACAATTTAAACTGAGACGGGTAGTAAGTGAACAATTTAAACTGGGACTAGAGCATGTACAATACAGGGCTCAGATGGGGCTCAATTAAAATTGGGATGGAACCGAGACCGAAAACCCCACAATGGGGGTTCGGAGCGGGCTGCATTGATGCAGCCTGCGAGACCGGTCCACAAAATGGAAACTGTCCCAGTACTGACACTGTGCAGAGAAAGCACATGGAGCGCGCATGCCATTTTGTTTCCCTGTAGTTGCCACGTGGCGTGCCGTGGTTGACCCAAGTGGCAACATGAGACATCAAATGCATGTGTTTTCCGAAGCATTTAACATCTCTTTTGTTATTT
>JAULKM010168607.1:0-15860 GCA_032355605.1 Rubia tinctorum | reverse complement strand
TCTGACTCCGAACGCAAAAGTTACGCTGAAAACCGTACCGAACCTTTACGGCGATCCATCGCTTCTTCAATCTTCGCTGCCATTCGCCCTGCATCAGTGCCACTACTCCGCCACTACCCCAAATCCCCAGTTTCGTCAGCGCCGAAAATCCCAACGCATAAACTTCCGGGAAAAGGTTATATTTGCACAAAAACTAACTATCTAGGGTTATATTAGCACTTTCAATTATCACAGGGTTATATGTGCACTTTCATTAATTATGTCGGATTACATATGCACTTCGCTCAATATTATATATTATGAGTTTACTTTTTCATTTTAGTGGCTCGAGGAGAGTGACATGAGAGTAAATCAAGGATTAAATAAGGTCAAATCTACTCCCTTCATCCCACCCATTTCTGCGCACTTTCCTTTTTAGTCTGTCTCAATAAAATCAGCACACTTTCCCTTTTAGGTAAAAAAACAACATATCAAAATATGTAATTATCCCTAACAAATTAAAAGTATACACAATTATTCTTCACAAAAAATCACACTTTTAATTTACTGTTCCTTAAAATTCACGCAAGTTTTCACATTCTTTCCCATCTGATTACTCCCCCTCATCTTGAAAATCCTCTCATCTCAATCAAAATCCTCTCCCTCAAAATCCTCTCAAGATTCTACAAAATCCTCTCCACATTAACTCTCTCAAAAATCCTCTCCCCCATCTCCAGATTCCAAAAAGTTCTCTCCCAGATTAACTCTATCAAAATCCTCTCCCTCATCTCCGCCGTAGACCTTGCCACTCAAACCCTCTCCCTCACCCAAAAATCAAGTTGCATCCCTCCGCTCAAACCCTCTATCTCACACACGCAACTCAAAGCCAAAATCAACGCCGTTTGTAGATACAAAATCAACTCTATCGACTAAATATCCCTCGACCGCCACTCGCAAAGTATCTATGGTCGGAGATGAAATTATTCGACACTGAGACAACACGTCTCCAGTTTGGAGCGGCATCTGGTGGTAGAGCTCCTTGCCGGCGAGAAAGATCGCGGTTGCACCGCTGTCTATCTCCAGCTTCTTCCACCTCAATCGCGAGCTCTCTCTGCCGTTCGATTCTTAGTTTTCTCATTGTTTCATTTTCTAGGTTTTCTTCATTTTCCTATTATTTGGTAGGTTTTCTTGGATTTTCCTCCGTTCAATTATTAGTATTATCTTCGTTCAATTTGGTAGATTTTATTCGGTTCTTCTATTTTTTGACGATTTCTAGGTTATCTTCTGATTAGGGCTGGTGGAATGAAGAAGAGAGATGCGGAGGATATAGTGTGATAGAGGCAGAGATAGGCGGGAAGGGAATGGGAGAGAGGGATGGATGGAACAAAGAAGAAGGGCATTTTAGTAATTTCACATTACAAAAAATAAATTGTCAACTTTCTCTTTCTACAGGATTAGCTGGGACAGAGGGTAGATAATTTGTCTTGTTGGGCTGAATAGTGTAATAAAGCTCAATTCTCCAACGTACTTTCCATCGACTCTAAAGAAATGGGCAAATCGTAGTAAAATACTAGTATTATATTATGAGTTTACTTTTTCATTTTAGTGGCTCGAGGAGAGTGACATGAGAGTAGATCGAGGATTAAATAAGCTTAAATCTAGATAATTTTTCTTGTTGGGCTGAATAGTCTAATAAATTCCAATTCTTGACTGTGCTTTCCACCTACTCTAAAGAAATGGGAAAATCGTAGTAAAATGCTAGTATTATATTATGGGTTTACTTTTAAATTTTAGTGGATTGATGACATGAGAGTAGATGGATTATTAAATAAGGTCAAATCTAATAAAGCTTTATTATAGGACTGAATAGTCTAATAAAGCCCAATTCTCAAACGTACGTACTTTCCAGCGACTCTAAAAAAATGGGAAAATCTTAGTAAAATGCTAGTATTATATTATGAGTTTACTTTTAATTTTAGTGGTTTGATGACATGAGAGTGGATTGAGGATTAAATAAGGTCAAATCTAGATAATTTTTCTTGTTGGGCTGAATAGTCTGCCCAATTCTCCAACATAATTTCCACCAACTCTAAATAAATGGAAATATTGTAGTAAAATGTTGGCATTATATTATGAGTTCTCTTTTCCATTTTAGTGGCTCGAGGTGAGCGACATGAAAGTAGATCGAGAATTAGATAAGCTCAAATCTAGATAATTTTTTCTTGTTTGGCTAATAGTCTAATAAACCCTAATTTGCAAACGTACTTTCCACCGACTCTAAAAAATGTGAAAATCTTAGTAAAATTATAGTATTATATTATGAGTTTACTTTTTTTATTTTGGTATCTCGATGATACCAGAGTAGATCGAGAATGAAATAAGGTCTAATCTAGGTAATTTTCTTGTTGGGCTGAATAGTTTAATAAAGGCCAATTCTCCAACATAATTTTCACCAAATCTAAATAAATGGAAAAATCATAGTAAAATGTTGGTATTATATTATGAGTTATCTTTTTCATTTTTGTGCCTTGAGAAGATTGACATGAGAGTAGATCGAGAATTAGATAAGCTCAAATATGGATATTTTTTTCTCGTCGGGCTGAATAGTCTAATAAACCCTAATTTTCCAACGTACTTTCCACCAACTCTAAAGAAATGTGAAAATCGCAGTAAAATATAATATTATAGTATGACTTTACTTTTTTTTTATTTTAGTGGCTCAATGATACCAGAGTAGATCGAGGATTAAATAAGATCCAATCTAGATAATTTTTCTTGTTAGACTGAATAGTCCAATAAAGTACAATTCTACAGTGTATAATCCATCAACTATAAAGAAATGTGAAAATCGTAGTGAAATGCTAGTATCATATTATGAGTTTACTTTTTCATTTAATTAGTGGCTCGATGACATGAGAGTAGATCAAGGATTAATAAGTTGAAATCTTGATTATTTTTCTTGTAGGGCTAAATAGTCTAATAAAGTCATATTCTTCAACGTACTTTTCATCAACTCAAAGGAAATGGCAAAATCTTAATAAAATGCTAGTATTACATTATGAGTTTAGTTTTTTTATTTTAGTAGCTCGAGGAGAGTGACATGAGAGTAGATCGAGGTTTAAATAAGGTCAAATCTAGATAATTTATAGGGTAAAATACATGTATAACCCTAACTTTAGGTTGGAAATGTCAATATAACCCTATAATCTCATAAGGTGTCAATTTAACCCTAACTAATTATTGTATGTGTCAATCTAACCCTAACTTTCAAAAAATTGTCCCAATATAACCAAACTCCCTAATTCCAGCACTGACCCATGAAATTCCAACAATGACAAGAAAGTGGAATGACCGAAATACCCCTTTTACCAAAGGAAAAAAAGTAATGGCGGAAATACCCTTTGACAGAATTTCTTCAAAACCCAACCCCACCCAAAAATGCCCATGATTGTTAGAAAATACCATTGCTTCGCTGAAAATCGCCATTGATCCGCTGAAGACCCATGCCTCACGCCGCTCGCTGAAACCCCACCCCCGGCCAGTCCCCCACTGCTGGAAACCTACCCGCTCAGACCCCAGTGCCGCTCAGCCCCACCACTATAAATATACCCCACCACCCTCTTCCTCCCTCTCTCCGCTGCCCTCAATGTTTGTTATTGCCGTTAAGACTTACTACCAGAAACCTAGCCCATAGTCAACCCACCGCCCTCCTCTCTCTCTCCCTGCTGCCCTCACCGTTTGAAACCCCAGCACCGCTAAGGGCTTCTCCTCCCCATCGTCACCACCCTCCTCCCTCTCCCCACCACTCTCCTTGTTTAAAACCATATCGCTGCTCAGACTGCAGCACCGCTCAGCCTTACCCCACAGCCACATCCTAACACATACTCTTCCCTCTCCCCGTCGCCCTCACTGTTTGAAACCCGAGCGCCACTTAGACCCTAGTGCCATTAAGCCCCACTACTGGAAAGCTACCCCTCATCGAACTCGGTGTTCTCCTCCTCCCTCTCCCGAGCCATCATTGTTTGAAACTCTAGCTCCATTATAACCATAATGCTGCTCAGCCCCACACAAATGCTTAGACCCCACCCTGCTCAGCCCCGACGGAGGAAACCTACATGCCACCTTCGAGGAATACAGGAAACTGAGGAATAAAAAATGGAAGAAACAAATAAATTTAAAATTGAGGAAAAAAGGGGGGGAAAGGCAGATATGTATTTTCTTTCTTTCTTTTTTATTTTTTTCTTTCTTTAGACAAGGGAAACTTGTCTTTTCCACAAAATCTAGCCATCATATTGTTGCCTAAAATGTCGGCGGAGTCAAAGGTTAGATTGTTATTTTCTGAGATTGCAGGGTTATATTGACACTTTCATTCAAAAGATAAGGTTATTTTAGCACTTAACTCTAATTTTATTGTTGGGCTGAATAGTCTAAAAAAACTCAATTTCCCAATTTACTTTCCTCCGACTCTAAAGAAATGGGAAAATCATAGTAAAATGCTAGTATTGTATTATGAGTTTACCTTTTCATTTTAGTGGCTCGAGGAGAGTGACATGAGAGTAGATCGAGGATTAAATAGTGTTAAATCCAGATATTTTTTCTTGCTGGGCTGAATAATCTAATAAAGCTCAATTAGCCAATGGACTTTCCACCGACTCTTAAGAAATGGGAAAATCATAGTAAAATGCTAGTATTATATTATGACTTTACTTTTAAATTTTAGGGGCTCGGTGAGAGTGACATGAGAGTAGGCCAATGATGAACGCTCGATGTGGAATATCAAACTCATTTTCTTAGTATTCACGGAGAATTTATTCTTTCATTAAGGCATTTAAGTTGATGTTGATGGCTAGTTACGAGTAAGAAAACATTCTTTCTTATGTTTGCATTTAGAAAGAAAATTTAGGGTTGGCAGGTGCTTGCGTAAAGTGAAATATAATTTTCAATTGTTATTAAAGAGTAGAGCCAATGTTGACCACTCGATACGGAATGTCAAACTCATTTTCTTAGTATTGATAGAGATTATAATCTTTCATTCATGAAAATTCATCATATTCTCCATGTTCATTTTGAGTGGCTCGAGATTTGACAATTGATTAAATAAGATCAAACCTATAATGAAGTGTATACATAGAGTAAATTAAGCAGACGTTGACTGCTATTTACGAGTATTCAACATTTTATCTCATGTTCGTATTTGGAAAGATAATTTAGGGTTGATAATTCACCGCTGATTGTATGGAGTCAACACTTTTGCAATAATTGATAGAATGGTAATGAAGAGCTTACCATTGTTCACATAAAGTGTCAAACTTTTCAGATTAAGATCTAGAAAGAAAAGTCAACTTTTTTGCTCTGTCTCACCCAAAACCGCACTCAATATCAGTTCATGGTCTCATGTGTCCCAAAACCAGACACGATATCGGTATAGTCGCGGGTGGCAGCGAGAATTCGGAGGCCCGTATCAAAATGTCCAGATAGAAATGTCGCATAAAGTTTAGAAAGAGCATTTATTATGTGAAATTGACGCACTCCACTCCCAAACCCCCCAAATTCCCTCAATGTCTACTCAATCCATGCCTTTTTTTATTCTTCCAAAACAAAAACTACAAAAAAAAATCTCTCATCTATTCTAGGAGGAACCATTGGTTCTTTTTGAAGAAGGTAACCCATTTTCTAACATATGTCAGGTTATTAAGTTTTTCTTATTAAGTTTATCTTGCTTCATCAAATTTAAAAGAAATTATCATTGTTGGGTGCTTTGAGGTGTCATAATATATGTGGGTGGCAAAATATTCGATCTTTGTTTGTGAATATGTCATTCTAGGTTTATAGTATTTATAATGGTCCGGTATTTTTTCATTTCTCTACAAGGAAGATTGAAAGTGAGGTTTGGAAGTCATTAATACTCTGATAAGTGTTGTGTGTTGCTAAGTTTTCAATATCCAAGGCCACTTGTAATCGTAGAAATTTTTTTGTATGGTGAAAATAAAATAGGAATTGAGATCCTTTTAGGTGTAATAATATATGTGGGAGGCAAAAGATTCAATCTTTTTGGGTGAATATGTCATTCTTGGTTTGCAGTTTTTATAAAGATCCTATCTTTTTCTCTTTCTGTACAAGGAAGATTATAAATTAGGCTTGAAAATGATACTATGATAAGCATTTTATGTGGCTACATTTTCAATATCAAAGGCCTACCATGGAGAATTGATGTGATTGGGTTCATTTGTGTAGAATAATGACCATTTGTAAGCAAAAAGGCACCGACAAGGAAGGAAGTGACGATGAAACAAAAAAGAAGAAAAAAAGAAAGGCCAGGGGAGAACCATTTGTAAGAAGTTGATGGAGATGATTGATATGGGTAAAAAATGTCCCATGGTTTTTGATAACATAGGTAATCCGACAGGAGATAGGTCCAAGTGGTGGAGTAGATATGTAGACATGTTGGTACGTACTAAAGTGGATATATATATATATATATTTATATGAAACATGAGGTATATGGATGATGCATACAAGAGCGGGTTTTGGAATGCCATCAAGTTGGCGTTTGAAATTGAGTTTCATGACTTTCCCAAGTTAAAGAATAAATGAATAGGTAGAATGGGCCAAAGATGGAAGGATTTCAAGGCCAAATTATCAAGAAATTATGTGTTTGGTGACTTCGGGGGATGTGATCCAAGAGTCAAATATCCTTTTACTAGTGAAGTGAGTTGGAAGGGATTTGTTTCGTGGAAACTAGCGGATCAATATTCGGTAATGTTTAAATTATATTGAGTTAAGTGCTAAAATAACCATGAATTTAGGCTGAAAGTGCCAATATAACCCTGCAATTTCAGAAAGTGCCAAAATAACCTTTGACTCGTTTGACTTTTCAGTTAACTGATTTATGGCCAGATTTTAAGGAAAAGATGATTTTGCCCTTGAATTTAAAAAAGAGTTAAGTGCTAAAATGACCATGACTTTAGGCTGAAAGTACCAATATAACCCTGCAATCTTAGAAAGTGTCAAATAACCCTTGACCGTGTTAACTTTTTAGTCAACTATTTTACTGCCATAATAAGGTGAAAATACTTTTTTGCCCTTATTTTTTTTTTAAAAAAGAAACAAGTCACAAAATATGAAATGACGTCCTTGCCTCTTACTTTATTTCTCTTTTTCTCCTATTTTCCTCTTGCATTTTCGATTCTTCCCCAGACTTTCTTCCTGCTCCACCCTTCTTCCCGCTTTCTTCAGCCTAAAGCACAGAAATCGAGGCATTTCCTCGTCAACCTTCATCTCTGAAATCGTTCGTCGTTCCTCGTCAGTGTCATCATATTTTGTTACTCGTCTGCAAGCGGCCGGTGGATTTCCTTGCTTTGTGTCTTTCCAGTCGGCTTCACCCCCCTAAAATAGGGCACCATCCGAAATGGTAATCTCTCATCAATATGTGTTGGATATTGCCCCAGTTGTTACCTCTGATTCCCCTAGTTGTTACTTCTGATTCCCCTTAAGGAGTTGGATTTGTTCATTGTTTGAGATTTAGGGGTAAAATGTGCCATTGGGTGTGAATTTCCTAGGGTTTTTATAGTTTTTAGAATTTTGCATGTTTTATTGTGATTTCTGGGCTAGTGGAGATGTTAGGGTTTGTTTTCTTGGCTGTGTTAGGTTCGTTTATGATGTTAAGCAGGGGGTGGTTGTGAAGTCCTATAATGGACGGGGTTTAGTTTCGTTTCATGTACTGTCAGAACAGGAGACATATTTTCATAAATTGTGTTATGTTTTGAATTGTTGTAATGTTAGGTGGTTGTTGTGGATTTAATTTTGTACCTTTTTTGGATGTAGTTGCAGTAATTTGCTTCCTTCCTTGTGGCTCTTGTATGTTGTAGAGGCATTCGGGTATTAATATCTCAAATGTCCACTGTGCTGAAATAACCTTCATTTTGTTAACTATGTGCTGAAATAACCTTGTCTTTATATCGGAAGTGCAGATATAGCCCTGAATTTCGTGACTATGTGCTAAAATAACCCTATATAACTCTGAGGAGTATTTAAGGGCACACAATTTTCAAATTTTAGCTAAAGGTTATTTTAGTCATTTCCTTTTTTCTCTTCGTCGGAATTTACACAGTCAACTCCAGAAAGATGAGTTTGGGTATATCAGCACAATTGTTCCAAAAGTTAGGGTTAGATTGTCACATACAATAATAAGTTAGGGTTATCTTGACACTTTCTGAGATTGCAGGGTTATATTACCAGTTTCAGCCTAAAGTCAGAGTTATAAATGTAAATAATTTCTTATATAATGTTGATATGTTTGAATCTTATAAAATTTTACATGCAGGGGTTGAGGGAAAAATAGTGCCATTGCTCTACATAATCATGTGTGTCACACAGTGTATCATGCACTTATTACTAGTAAAATCATAAAAGAAATGTTCAAAACTAGCGTGTTGGAAGCGGTGAATGAGGGGATGTCTGAGGAGGAAGCAAGAACGATCGTCTCATATCCTCGACCAGAGGAGGTCCCAAGATTTGAGAAGTGGTTAAGAGGATTTAAAGCTAAAGAGGGTCATTTCCACACCAACGACGTGGAGGAGATGGCAAAAAAATATATTGTAAATAACATTTTAAAAGACAATATTTGTATTTTAAAAATGAAAATGAACTCTTACACACACACAAATAACATATCAATTTGTAGCGGGAATTAATAATGAAGGAAAGAATAGGAGAGTGCAGAGTTCTAGCAATTTGACCTCGTCACCGAACCAATAATTCAACTTGAGAAAGTCGAGAAATGTGGTCTTTCCATGAGTTTATAGACAGTCCATAATGACTTTTACTTGTTGTATTTTTTTATAAAATTTAAATGTATTTTAAAAGTTAAAACAAGTAATGATATGAATTTGAATTTGAATATAAAAAAATATAATATAAAAAATATTTTCTAAAATTCTAAATTTAGCATGTAATTTAACAAATGTAGTGTGTAAGGTAAAAAATAAGTGGTCTGCCATAAGCTTATGGACAGGCCGCCCGTCAAGAGACTAGGGGTGGGCGAAAAAACCGAAAACCGAAAATCAATTCAAAAATTGAATTATTCAAATTCGAATAACCCGAACCGAATTTAATATACAGTTTTTGAATATCCGAATTGAATAAACCAAATTTTGAATATGGTTTTTGGATCGGTTTTGGATATTAAAACTCAAATCGAAATCCGAACCAAAAACCGGATTGTGATTAATAAATCAAAAATATATAATAATTAAATAAAAATAAAAATTATAAATAAATTTAAGTTCGAGGACCAATATTTATATTTAAAAAATTATCTCTAAACTCTAAAAGCTAAGTAAGTTTGGGAAAATAATTAAATAACACAAGTTACCCTTATTAAATTTGTGGAGTGCTTGAAGGTGAAGGTGAATGTGAATGTGGGGTGATTAAAGGCTTGAAGAATGTGAAGGTCTTGAAGATAAATATTAAAATGAACTATTTTTCTTTAATCTTAAATGTACTGCTAAAATTTTTATGGTTGAATTTGTATTGTTCTTGTTGGATTTTTATTTTGAAAACTTGATTTTCATGATGTAGAAATTAGATTACATATTTTTATTTAATTTAAAATTAATTTATATGATTTTAGAAATTATTTTAAAACAATTACAATCAACTCGGTTTATTCGGGTTGAATTTGGTTTCAAACAAAAACTGAATTCCGAATTCGATTCGGATAATTCGGGTCAATTTCAGTTTTGATCTTTTTAGAGGCAAAACTGAATAATCCATACCGAATAAACCGAAAACTGATTAAATCAAACCGATGCCCATCCCTACAAGAGACCCACTCATTCAACTTAATCAAATGTAAGTATGTTATGAACTTCTGTTTGGTTTTACTAAATCACTATATAGTATTTCTGTAATTTTTCTATTTTAGCAACTTGCACATGCCATCTGTAAACAAAGTCAAGGATTGGATATGGTTTCTTTGTCCCTTGTGAATTCACAAAAATGACTATTCAAGCGACATACGTTTGGCTCACATTAGCAGTTGGTTGATGCGTAGTCAAAAATTGATGTACATTGCTCCTTACGACAAAAGGTTAGTCTGAAGTAATTCTCTATTACTTAAAATCTAACAATACAAATATTTCCCACTCCCTCAACCCTATGTGTAGTGAACATTGGATGGTAGGCGTGATTTTTGTCCCATCAAACACGGTGTACTTTTTGATCCACTTCATAAAACCCCATCAAACACTACTAGTGTGTGCTATTGAGAAGGGTATTACAAGATCCCTTAATCACCAATCATAAACATGTTCATTGGAAATATTTGAAGGTGACAAATATCATCTTATTAATGTGGCTAACACTAGATTTTTTCAGAGAAAAATGCTTTTGTAACCTTACCTAATTGACATAAGTACCAATATAACCTTTTGATAATTGAAAGTGCAAATATAACCCTAGATAGTTTATGTAAGTGCAATTTTACCCATTCCGGAAGTTTTAAGTCTGGATTTGATTGAAAAGACAATTTTAACCCATTAAAAAAGAAAAAAAGTAAATTGACTATTATACCCCTAACCCTAAATCCTAAACCATTTTGTCCACCATTTTATTCCCTTTTCTTCTTTCGCTGCTCACCCCTTTTTCGCTATTCACTATTCCATTGATCTATGTCATATCTCCGTTGGTGCTGGAAGTCCCGAGCCCAATCCACCAATAATTTCCCAGCCTCATCCGCCAATAATCCCCCTGCGACTAGTCACTAGGGTTCGCGACAGACATCAATTGGTTATTTTGGGGGACAGCGGCTGGTCACGCACAGCGAGTCAGCGGGTGGTGTCATTAGGTTTAAGCAGGTAATGGCGCTAGGGTTTGCGACAACGATTCAGCAAGTGGTGGCACAAGGGTTTGCAATGGTGATTCAGTGGGTGGTGGAGCTAGAGTTTGTGGCGGCGATTCAACGGGTGGTGGCGCTAGGTTTTAGTGGGTTGTGGGCTAGGGTTCACGGCAGGTGGCATCGAGCATGGTGGGCTGAGATGGGGCTAGCGGGTGGTGTCAAGCATGGTGGGGTGAGGTGGAGCTAGGGTTTGCTCTGGGTGGTGTCGAGTATGGGGGGTGAGGTGAGCTGGCACTGGGGCGGGGCTGGAAGGTAGTGGTGGTAATGGTGGCGGGGTTGGATAAAGGGGGTGACGGTGGGCAAAGGGTGAGGAGAATACTGCCTATTCCAAGTAGCATAGATGCATTTATGCAGAATTAAGAGTAGAGTAAGGGCGGAAGTGCTTCAGGCAGCTCCACCGCACTGGCACAAAAGAGAGACCGATGTTTGGCAGCGGGAATTCTAACGCTTCCGAAGTTGGCGGGCTAGCGGGGGTGGAAGATGGTGGTGGTGGGGCTGGCTAGGTGGGGGTGACGGTGGTGGGGGCGGCAACCTGGCGGTGGCGGCGGCCTAAGGGAAAAATTGCCCTAACATTTTTTAGTTTTAGGCCACATGGCATTTTTGTCATTTTATGTGAGGTCAACGCTAAAAATGGTGTTTTAGGGTTTTATTAGCACTTTCATCAACTAATTAGGGTTTTTTACTAAAATTTATATGAGAGTTATATTGGAACTTACTCAAGTAGCTAGGTAGGGTTATATTTGTATACTACATTTTTTTAATTCACTGATTTTGGTGTCTATATTTATCATTACCAACATAAAAAAAGGTGGTTGGGAAAGCAGATAATACTACACATGTTTCATGAGGTGATGTGTTATGAATGTAGTTGATAGCAACTTCCAACTACAAGAGGTATGCATACCAAATACAATTTAGATATTTCAACATTAATAAATTTATATTCCAAACACTGAATCTATTATGTCATTTGAACTTTCAGTATTTCATTCACCCAAGTACCGAGTAACACACTACCTATCGTTTATGCCTTTTGTATGAGTTATTCTCTAAAATGTCCATTGATACTCTCCAAGTCATATTAATTTTTTGAAGCCTTGATCTAGAATAGAAATAGAGTATAAATTGTAAAGTTCATTTTTGAGAATTTTGCATGTTCTTTAATGGCATGTTGATAATCATTTGATCAAAGATGTTTTAAGTATACTCATAATAGAGTAGAAATGATATGAATGATATTTTTAGTGATAACTTTGTTCGGAATATGCAATCAACGCGACGGTTCCTGTCTGGCATTCAGTTTGAATAAAAATCAATTTATGTTGCAGTCCACCCTTTATCGGTAGCAGGCCGATTTCAATTTTTGGTGACCGAAACTAAGAAACTAACATCGGTTAGGTCTCGTGTATGTCACACAGCTTCTAAGAAAAATAGATTACCCACGTTGTCAGTACTTAGGTCGATTTCAGGCCTACTGACATCAGGTGGGAGATTTACGATATGCTCCAAAAATGATGTTGTTTTTTATCATTGCATGCCCAGGTAGGACAAATGTCGGTTGCGGATTTGGTTTTGGTTTTAGGTTGAACTTATAACTTTGGTTATTTACAACCGAAGTTAAACCACCCGACATCGGGTATAGTCTCAGTTCCGATTTCAAGTTAAACTTTCAACTTCAGTTTTTCACAGCCGAAGTCAAACCATCCGACATCAGGTATGGCTTCGGTTACGGTTTCGAATAAACTTTTAACTTCAGTTATTTTCAACCGAAGTAAAAAGATGACTTTGTATTGTGCCTCATTTTACTTCGGTTATTTTAGGGACAATAACTAAATTAATAAGTGTTCACTAATACAAATTAGAGCTTTCGTAATACTTTGTTTGCAACACTTATTAAAAATGTTAAAATAACTTATAAAGTGTTACTTGAACCATTGAAAAGTGTTACATAAATATTTAAAGTTGTTCCCTAAAATTTAAAAAGTTTTACATTATATCTAATGTAACATCGCCTAAGATAATACTTGTAAGAGTGTTACAATAGGTTCAAAGTGTTACAATAGCACCTAAAGTAACATTTTTACAAGTATTACCTTAGCCGATATTACATTAGACCTAATGTAACACTTTTTAAAATTTAGGTAACATTTTTCAATATTTATGTAACACTTTAAAAAAGTTCAAGTAACACTTTGTAAACTATTGTAATAATTTAAATAAGTGTGGCAGGGAAAGTGTTACATTAGTTTTAGTATGTTGTAGTGGTTGTAGAACTGAAATCATAGGTCATTTGTTTGGTAATATCCTTAGAAAATTTGTTTAGGCGAAAGCTACGATCACAGAATAATTTAACTCAGCTGGTCCTGAACGTCAAATAATGATCTGAGGGAAAAAAACTTCGACAAATAATATTAGAACTACAACGTAGTTAAATACTAGTGGTATCTAATGCAATAGCCGGAGGACTAAATCTGACAGTTGATTTAGATTGGGAGAGTTTAAGTTGGTAGAGGTGATGCGCCTTTTTTTTTTATAGATTTGGAGTTGCAATCCCGGTATTTCATTTTGGAGGGATGAAATGGCCTGCTATATATAGTTTTGACTATTGATCAATATTTTAAAAAGAATGATTTATTTGCTATATCAAATGTTCAACCCAAGGCAAATATTATGTGTAGAGTTTGTTTTCTGCGAGACCGACTCAGAGTGAGGGCAAGGGCAAATAAACAAATAATGGACATAAAAAATATGATAATCTTAAATGCCGGGATAAATTGTAATTAATTGGGATTCAGGGTTAACTTAAAAGGGCCTTTGAAATTCAGGGGCTGACTTACAAATGATATAAATGAGAAAACAAACTAGCTTCGTGTCTTCTTCAGCAGCAAGCCTTAGACGACGGCAATGTCTCCACAGCCGTTGTGGTCGCCGGATGCCACCGACGCCTTCCCCCTCTCAAGTTTTACCGACAGGCGATAGCCACCTCCGCCTTCCGCCATTGCATTCGTGTGGGTCAAACTCGAGGTCGAATCTGGCGACTGCATTGGTATTGGAAATTTGGAAAGCAGTGATGTTGGAAGATAGGGCTGGATGTGCTGGTGATCAGCAATCGAGAAGATTTCGGTGAGGAAGGGGAGGCTCGAGGAGGCTGAAGAGGTAGTTGATGTGCAATTTCGATGGTTACAATTGGGATGGAAGGCAACATTCTGGTGGTTAACGTGATCAAACTAAAATAATGAATCATCAAAGTAAAATATTCAAAATACACATGAAATTTAAATAGTAAAACATTAAATAAAACCCTAATATAAACATGAAATAAAAATACTACCTCCATTTCGTTGGGTTTGGTTACATAACACTATGTGTTTGGATTTACATGAATGAAATGAGTGAATAAAATTGAGTTTATAAAGAAAAAAGTAGAATTCATGAAGGAAATTGAAGAAATATTGCTAAAAATGAAAGTATGACAACCCTATACAGAAGCAACTCGAAAAGGAAAGTGCGGCAAATCTAATGAAACAGATGAAGTAATTAAACATCTAATAGAAACATTGGAAAATACATCAAATATTTAATTAAAAACATGCATAAATTTTAAACATCAAATTAGAATAGTTAAATACCAAATAAAAACACTAAAAATACACATCAAAATTTAAATAGCTAAAACATTATATAAAAATATATAAATAACCACATCAAATTAAAGTAATTAATTAAACATCAATTGAAAATAATAAAAACACATATAAAAGTAGTTAATCAGATAAAATATTAAATAGTTAAAAACCAAATAAATAAAATAATATATAAGTAATATAAGTAAAGATCAAATAAAACACATGTAAATTTTAAACATCAAAGCGTACCCCAACTTTTGCAACGAGCATGTCCAAGTACTGCAGAGTTGAGACCCATTTCTGCGATGACATGCCAGTCTTATCTTCGTTAATAGTAGTGAGGGAATCTCGTTGACATAAACTAGAGAAGTAACATCGCTTTGCCCGATATTATTAATTAAAATATTATGATGTACATTTTGTGTCTTACATTTTAATAAAACCAAAGTTTATTTAAAATATTAATGTTTAGTCATCTGAGGAAAACTATATGAGTTATAAAATGAAATAATTAATTTAGTTAGAAATCGTTGAATATTGAATACAATAAAACTGATTATTTTTATAATATTTCATTTAAATTTTAAAGAAAGTAATTATTTATATGTTGAGATTGATTTTAAAATTTTATCATATTTATGTGTATCTCATTGCAATAAATAAAAATAAATATCAAATAACCTAATTATTCTCACTAATTATATAATGTCCTCATTTAACAGTTAACCGGTCTAAAACAAAACTTTGACATACATAATAAATAAATAATATATATACATATTTCTATCAAAAGTACTCTATCATTGTATAAAAAATCATAATATTTTCTTATTTCAGATTATGTGTTCATTTGGATTTTCTTTAGTGATATATATATATATAATGAGATATTTATGATTTTAATATATATTTAGAAGTTATATATTTTAACAAATTATGATTGATTATAAATAGTAAAGAATTAAAATCAGTAACATATTATAATATTTGTATGTTATTTTTAGACCACTTGGGTTTAGGTTAATCAAAATGACTTCAATATTTCCGGTTGTCAACACCAAGCAAACAATTTCTATTATATGTTGCTTGGGATGAAAATGAACATAAGTCGCCCTATTGTTTATATTAATTAAAAAATAACTCTAACCGAATTCAATGGATTTAAACAATTATTTTGACTCTCTGAAATTTTTGGTGAGCTGAGCAAGCTAGAGGGCTTGAACAAGCCCTTGCCCCAGGACGAAGACCTTCCTGGCATGGGACAATTTTATTGCATACACTGCTGAGGTTCTGCTTCATACTAGTCCAATTGATGGATTGATGTATTTCCATGTTCTGTAGCTGATACTTTACATAAA